>BQKN01036358.1:820-12193 GCA_022839385.1 Asparagus kiusianus
CTCATTAGCATGTTCGGAGGCTTATTCGTCTTAGCATGCATTTCACTATGCTTACTAAGACGATATGAACATCGTCACCGCAGACCCAGCCCCAGGCCTAGGCCCAGCCCTAGCCCCATACCCAGGCCCAGCCCTAGCCCCAGCCCCAGGCCCAGCCCCAGCCCCATTTGCAGCACTAGTTTTAGAGCGCCATGAGATCAAAATGTTCCAGATCTCAGCATTCAGTTTAGAGCCCAAGGAGATCGAAATGTTCTAGATCTCAGCTTATGTTGTGCCAAAGAGGGAATCCAGTGAGGACGAGGGATTGTGTGTGATATGTCTTGAGTTGTATGAGGCAGGTCAGCTGCTTCGAACCTTGACATGCACACACAAATATCATGCCACGTGCATCGACCAATGGCTATCCTCTAACAGGACATGCCTATAGTGTCGTCGATGCTACCCAGCATAGTCGCTTCATAGGTTAACAACGACTTGTTTTGACATATTTATCGAGGAAAATTATGTCTAACTTGCGGCTTTATCTCATTTGCAACTTTTTATAAACTTGTTTTCTTTGTTTCAACTTCTTTGGATGTGTATAAATTTCAAAAAGGTTTCTTTAATGCACTCCTTATGTCTCAACTTGCTATTTTATCTCATTTGCAGAATTTTCATAGATGTTTTCCCCCCTTTCAATGTCTTTGGAAGTGTATGAAGTTCAAAAAGAATTATTTGCAAGGGTTAGTCAAGTAGAACTTAAATTTAGAACTAGGATAATTTGAGGGACAAAATTTTATAGTGTTAGTCAATTAGCGCTAGAACTAGGATAAAACTATACAAAGTTAGTCAATTAGAATTGGATAAAAAGTAGAGCAGAGATAACAGTATAAATATTTTCTTTGAAATTCTCCCTCCGCAAAAAAAAAAATATAAAAAAATAAAAAATAACAAAATAAAATAAAATAAAATAAAATAAAATAAAATGGCTATTGATTTCATGTAGTAAATTGGAACTATATATGCTAGTCCTAGGATATATTGTTAACTTGAACCCACTTGTAGAAGCACATCAGATGTTACAATGGCAGTGCAATGGTCTTTCAGACTCATATAGAGTTTAAAGAGTAACATATGCACGTTGGGAATTGACAAATTCAAATAGACAACTGTTAAATATCTTGAGGAGAGTTGATAACATACTTACAACAATAGTACAAATTTACTAGCTCTATGACTTAAGGAATTACTACCATGAACAACAATCAATAAAGAGATTATAGGCACTAGTGACATTAGTAGTTTAGAAATTCTCAACAATTTGGATACAGAGAGTAGTTTAGAATGAATAAAAAACCACGCCTGTATCTCCACCTTTGGAAATTCTTATTTTTTTAAACCTCATTAATAATACTTTATACACATATGCAATATCCTTTACCTATAATTTAGTACATGCAAACATTCTATAGCTTTAGGTAAAATTTATTTTAAAATTTTTTTAAACAAGAATATAAAATAAAAGTATACCGAAATTTAAAAGGAAGCGTAGACTCCAGTAGTTAGGATAATTTTTTAACAAAGAAACATACAAATTGACGAAGCGCTTGTTGAGCTTCTTAGGAGCAATACCGGAGACTTTACCAATGTCAAGAAGGCCGAGCTCCTCCTAGAGATCCTTGACCCCGTTCAGGATGTTGTCATTCGATTTTGCCTTAACATACAGCTCGAGGAGAGGCGCAGATGGAAGATAGAAATGGGTCGGCTTTGATTTAAGCGCTAAGATCAGGCTTTTATTTCCTTTTTATGATGTGGGGTAACCAGTTGCCGATTGACGCCAAACTTTGGCACAGAAGCACGTCACGAGTTTCTGCATTTGCGACGGACTATTGGCAACTACTTACAACCCATCGCCAAGGAATTTGTAGCCTTTCTCTCTTCCATCTAGTTCTCTCTTAGAGCTGGATGTCATGGCGAAACCGAAGGCCAACCTCCTAAACTGACTCAAGGATCTCATAAATAAAGTAATTTCTCTTGAACTCTTTTTTATCTAACAAAACTATCTAACAAAACCACTTTTCTCTCCGAACACCTTACTTGTGAGTGACCAGCAGCTAAAATATTGATGCACATGTTACTCTTTGAACTCTAAATGAGTCTGAAACACCATTGCACTACCATTTAAACATCTGATCAGCTTTTGCAAGTGGGTTAAAATTAACTATATATCCTAGACTAGCATATATAGTTCCAATTTACAATGAGAAATAAATAGCTAGTAATTTTATTTTATTTTATTGTTTTTTATTTTTTTAGTTTTTATTTTTTATTTTTTATATCATATATTTTATTTTATTTTATTTTTTGGGGGGAGAATTCTGAAGAAAATATTTATATCATGTGCATTCTTCTGACGAGATTTCGTATTGGTTTGTCATATTGCATCCTGTCCATGATCATATGTCCATGCCCATGCGGCTTGATGTACCGACACAAAATAATATTACTAACAATAGCACGCCAGTCATGTGTTGTTAATGTCGTAGCAAAAGCAACTGAAGAATATGATGTGTCAATAATAAATATAGGACTACTTTGAACCGAAAGGTCACCTATTAGGAAAAAATCATATGTAAATTATTTCCAGTTTCACTCTATTTACAATGTGGAAGTAAACCTTAACGTGGATGTGCCGGTTCAGGTCCTACTTCTTTGATCCCGGGTGTAGGATTGGATCGGGTCTAGCCCACGACCCACTTAGGGGTAGACCTAGTCAGGCTGGACCGAGTTTGTTCAACATTTTCCTAATTTTTTAGGTTTAATTTTTTAACTATATTAACCTTGTTATTTGTATCTATATAAGAAAATATGGAAATATCTAATTATATTTTTTTGCAGCTCATCCGCAAACAAGGATAGTGTGTCGCAAATGGTACTCTAGATTACGTTTCATAGCTTACAGACAGTGGAAGATGATGGAGTTAACCATCATCCTCATTAGCATGTTCGGGTGCTTATTCGTCTTAGCATGCATTTCACTATGCTTACTAAGACGACATGAACATCGTCACCGTAGGTATCAAATAGTTCCATCCTTAGCCCCAGGCCCAGCCCCAGCCCCAGCCCCAGTTGCAGCACTTGTTTTAGAGCGCCATGAGATCGAAATGTTCCAGATCTCAGAACTCTGTTTAGATCCCCAGGAGATCGAAATGTTTGAGATCTCATCTTATGTTGCTCCAAAGAAGGAATCCAGTGAGGACGAGGAGTTGTGCGCGATATGTCTTGAGTAGTATGAGGCAGGTCAGCTGCTCCGAACCTTGACATGCACGCACAAATATCATGCCACGTGCATCGACCGGTGGTAGTCCTCTAATAGGACATGCCCATAGTGTCGTCGACGCTACCCAGAATAATCGCTTCATAGGTTAACAACAACTTGTTTTGACATGTTTATCAAGGAAAATTATGTCTAACTTGCTGCTTTATCTCATTTGCAACTTTTTATAAACTTGTTTTCTTTGCTTCAACATCTTTGGATGTGTATAAATTTCAAAAAGGTATCTTTAATGCACTCCTTATGTCTCAACTTGCTATTTTATCTCATTTGCAGACTTTTCATAGATAATTCCCCCCTTTCAATGTCTTTGGAAGTGTATGAAATTCAAAAAGAATTCTTTACAAGGGTTAGTCAAGTAGAACTCAAATTTAAAACTAGGATAATTTGAGGGACAAAATTTTATAATGTTAGCCAATTAGCGCTAGAACTAGGATAAAACTATACAATGTTAGTCAATTAGAATTTGATAAAAATTGGAACAGAGATAACAGTATTAATATTTTCTTCAGAATTCTCCCTCCACAAAAAAAATATAAAAAATAAAAAATAACAAAATAAACTAAAATAAAATAAAATGGCTATTGATTTCATATAGTAAATTGGAACTATATATGCTAGCCCTAGGATATATTGTTAACTTGAACCCACTTGTAGAAGCTCATCAGATGTTCCAATAGCAGTGCAATGGTGTTTCAGACTCATTTAGAGTTTAAAGTGTTTGTTCAACATTTTCCTAATTTTTTATGTTTAATTTCTTAACTATATTAACCTTGTATTCATATTTGTATCTATATAAGAAAAAATGGAAATTTCTAATTATATTTTTTTGCAGCTCATCCGCAAACAAAGATAGGGTGGTGCAAATGGTACTCTAGATTACGTTACATAGCTTGCAGACGATGGAAGATGATGAAGTTAACCATCATCCTCATTAGCATGTTCGGAGGCTTATTCGTCATAGCATGCAATTCACTATGCTTACTAAGACGATATGAACGTCGTCACCGCAGGTATCAGACAGTTCCAACCTCAGCCCCAGACCCAGCCCCAGCCCCACCCCTATTTGTAGCACTCATTTTAGAGAGCCATGAGATCAAAATGTTCCAGATCTAAGCACTCGGTTTAGAGCCCCAAGAGATCGAAATGTTTGAGATCTCGGCTTATGTTGCGCCAAAGAGGGAATCCTGCGAGGATGAGGTGTTGTGCGCGATATGTCTTGAGTAGTATGAGGCTGGTCAGCTGCTTCGAACCTTGACATGCACGCACAAATGTGATGCCATGTGCATCGACCGGTGGCTGTCCTCTAACAGGACATGCCCACAGTGTTGTCGACGCTACCTAGCATAGTCGCTTCATAGGTTAACAACGACTTGTTTTGACATATTTATTGAGGAAAATTTTGTCTAACTTGCGGCTTTATCTCATTTGCAACTTTTTATAAACTTGTTTTCTTTGCTTCAACATCTTTGGATGGGTATAAATTTCAAAAAGGTTTCTTTAATGCACTCCTTATGTCTCAACTTGCTATTTTATCTCATTTGTAGACTTTTCATAGACATTTTCCCCCATTTCAATGTCTTTGGAAGTGTATGAAGTTGAAAAAGAATTCTTTACAAGGGTTAGTCAAGTAGAACTCAAATTTAGAACTAGGATAATTTGAGGGACAAAATTTTATAGTGTTAGTCAATTAGCGCTAGAACTAGGATAAAACTATACAATGTTAGTCAATTAGAATTGGATAAAAAGTAGAAAAGAGATAACGATATAAATATTTTCTTCAGAATTCTCCCTCCACAAAAAAATATAAAAAAAATAAAAAATAACATATTAAAATAAAATAAAATAAAATGGCTATTGATTTCATATAGTAAATTGGAACTATATATGCTAGTCCTAAGATATATTGTTAACTTGAACCCACTTGTAGAAGCTCATCAGATGTTCTAATGGCAGTGCAATGATGTATTAGACTCATTTAGAGTTTAATGAGTAACATATGCATGTTGGGAATAGACAAATTCATATAGACAATAGTGAAGTATCTTGAGGAGAGTTGATAATATACTTACAACAATAGTACAAATTAACTAGCTGTATGACTTAAGGAATTACTACCATGTACAACAATCAATAAAGAGATTATAGGCACTAGTGACGTTAGTAGTTTAGAAATTCTCATCAATTTGGATACATAGAGTAGTTTAGAAAGAAAAAAAACCCACTCCTGGATCTCCACCTTTAGAAATTCTAATTTTTTTAAACCTCATTAATAATACTTTATACACATATGCAATATCCTTTACCTATAATTTAGTACATGCAAACATTCCATAGCTTTGGGTAAAATTTCTTTTAAAAATTTTTTAAACAAGAATATTATATAAAAGTAAACCGAAATTTAAAAGGAAGCGCAGACTCTAGTAGTTAGGATAATTTTTTAACAAAGAAACATACAAATTTACGAGGCGCTTACTTGTTGAGCTTCTTAGGGGCACTGTCGGTGACTTTACAAATGTCAAGAAGGCTGAGCTCCGCCTTGAGATCCTTGACCCGGTTCAGGACGTTGCCATTCGATTTGGCCTTGACATCCAGCTCGAGGAGAGGCACAGATGGAAGAGAGAAATGGGTTGGTGGCGATTTTAGCGCTAAGATCAGGTTTTTATTTCCTTTTTATGATGTGGGGTTACCATTTGCTGATTGACGCCAAAATTTAGCACAGAAGCCCGTCACGAGTTTCTGCATTTGCGATAGACTATTGGCGACTACTTTAAACCCATCGCTAAGGAATTTGTAGCCTTTATCTCTTCCATCTGTGTCTCTCTTAGAACTGGATGTCAAGGAGAAATCGAAGGCCAACCTCCTAAACTGGCTCAAGGATCTCATAAATAAAGTAATTTCTCTTGAACTCTTTTATATCTAACAAAACTATCTAACAAAACCAACTCAAACTTTGGTATGTGTATGTCTCACAAAATCCCTTAGTTTTTCAACTTTTCTCTCCAAACGCCTTACTTGTGAGTGACCAGTAACTAAAATATTGATGCACATATGCGCAAGTGTTTTTCAGGTGAAGCGGTATATGTTTTCTCTGTAGCTTTCGGTGAGATAAGCTCCAAACTATTCCCAACATGCACATGTTACTCTTTGAACTCTAAATGAGTCTGAAACACCATTGCACTACCATTTAAACATCTGATCAGCTTTAGCAAGTTGGTCCAAATTAACTATATATCCTAGGACTAGCATATATAGTTCCAATTTACAATAAGAAATAAATAGCCGTTAATTTTGTTTTATTTTAATTTATTTTATTGTTTTTTTAGTTTTTAGTTTTTATTTTTTATAGTGTATATTTTATTTTATTTTATTTTTTGGATGGAGAATTCTGAAGAAAATATTTATATCCTGTGCATTCTTCTGACGAGATTTCGTATTGGTTTCTCATATTGCATCCTGTCCATGATAATATTACTAACAATAGCTCGCCAGTCAAGTGTTGTTAATGTCGTAGCAAAAGCAACTGAAGAATATGATGCGTTAATAATAAATATAATACTACTTTGAATCGAAAGGTCACCTATAAGGAAAAATTCATATGTAAATTACTTCCAGTTTCACTCTATTTACAATGTGGAAGTAAATCTTAACGTGGATGGGCCGGTTTAGGCCCTACTTCTCTGATCCAGGGTGTAGGATTGGATCGGGTCTAGCCCACGACCCACCTAAGGGTAGACCTAGTCGGGCTAGACCGAGTTTGTTCAACATTTTCCTAATTTTTTATGTTTAATTTCTTAACTATATTAACCTTGTATTCATATTTGTATCTATATAAGAAAATATGGAAATTTCTAATTATATTTTTTGCAGCTCATCCGCAAACAAAGATAGTGTGGCACAAATGGTACTCTAGATTACGTTTCATAGCTTACAGACGGTGGAAGATGATGGAGTTAGCCATAATCATCATTAGCATGTTCGGAGGCTTATTCGTCTTAGCATGCATTTCACTATGCTTACTAAGACGATATGAACATCATCACCGTAGGTATCAGACAGGCCCAGCCCCAGCCCCAGGCCCAACCCCATTTGCAACACTCGTTTTAGAGCGCCATGAAATCGAAATGTTCCAGATCTAAGCTCTCGGTTAAGAGCCCCAGAAGATCGAAATGTTCGAGATCTCAGCTTATGTTACACTAAAGAAGGAATCCAGCAAGGACGAGGAGTTGTGCGCGATATGTCTTGAGTAGTATGAGGCAGTTCAACTGCTTCGAACCTTGACATGCACGCAAAATTATCATGCCACGTGCATGGACCGGTTTGTTTGCTTCGAAAATATTATCCCCCTGTGGTCGCCAGTTTGTTTGCGTCGAAATTGCTGTTTTAATTGTTATCGAATCTTTTACAACTTTAGTCATTACAATAAACTCGAATAAGATATAAAGTTGATCTTTTTATAAGATATCCTTGCACAATAAAAATAAAACAAGTTTACAACTTTATCAAACAAACGCAGGGAGATCGTTTATCGGTCTTCTGCTTGCGTGGGTGTCTTTGCCTGTGCCGGGGTTTATCCGTGGACCACCTTAGATCTGGATCCGGTTGATGGAAAATTAGGCAGAGCTTCGCCTTCACCGGGGGAATGTTTGATTTGAAGCGCTAAAATCGACCAAGCGAAATCAAGGCTCTTCTCGAGATAAAGACCAAGCCTAATCTCAAGGGACGGACGGACAGGGTTCAGATCCTTCGAATAGCTCCTTCTTTATGTCGAAGTTCGCCGAGATCTGATTTGCCTTCACTGAAATTCGTGCTCCTTGACTCCTCAATCCAGCAACACCTCCACGTCTTGATAATAACTCCGCCCCACAAGAAATGAGCATCCGAGCTCGTATTTATAAGCTTCAGAAGCGGTTATTTGGATGAGAAGAAGTGATTTGGCTCTATCTTTAGTTAATAACTGATTAACCACGTTTGGGGATGATATCAAATCAGTTTGGATGCTCAGGAACAAATAAATCCCGAGAAAAAGCGTCAAAAACTGAACCGGGTCGAAACAGCGCGCGCAGGACAAATCTGACCCGCGCTTGCGCTGGTCGGATGAGCCCGACCCGTGCCGGCGCGGGTCGGATGAGTCCGACCCGCGCGAGCGCGGGTCAGTTTGGTCCGTACCACGCGGTGCGCTTTTAGCTTCGCTAAATTTTGTGTTTTTCGGTTCTTCCGGGACTTGTGTTTTCCACCGTTTTGCATGTTTAACCGTCTTGTTGACTCGCACGCTTCGTTGTGGGATTGATTGTCGAACGCACGTTGGTTGATATACGCGCGTGTTGATTGATGCACGCGTGCGTATGTTGGCGTGCGCGAGTTGATTGACGCGCACGTGTTGGCCGACGCACGTGAGTTGATTGACCCTCGAGCTGATTGACGTGCGTGTGTTGATTGTTGAGCGCGCATGCCACTTGGTTTTTTTCTTTTCGCTTCAAGTGCTTGCTGACGACAGATAATCCTCCTAGAATCGGATAACAACGTTCATCGTCTTCTCTCCGTCTCGAGCTGTGTGCGAACACCCATAGGTATTTTTAGCAGTGTCGTCGACGCTACCCAGCATTGTCACTTAACATGTTAACAACGACTTGTTTTGACATATTTATCGAGGAAAATTAGGTCTAACTTGCTGCTTTATCTCATTTGCAATTTTTTATAAACTTTTTTTCTTTGCTTCAACATCTTTGGATGTGTATAAATTTCAAAGAGGTTTCTTTAATGCACTCCTTATGTCTTAACTTGCTATTTTATCTCATTTGCAGACTTTTCATAGACGTTTCCCCCATTTCAATGTCTTTGGAAGTGTATGAAGTTCAAAAAGAATTCTTTACAAGGGTTAGTCAAGTAGAACTCAAATTTAGAACTAGGATAATTTGAGGGACAAAATTTTATAGTGTTAGTCAATTAGCGCTGGAACAAGGATAAAACTATGCAATGTCAGTCAATTAGAATTGGATTAAAAGTAAAATAGAGATAACGGTATGCATGTGGTAGGATATATTGTTAACTTGAACCCACTTGTAGAAGCTCATCAGATGTTCCAATGGCAGTGCAATGGTGTTTCAGACTCATTTAGAGTTTAAAGAGTAACATATGCATGTTGGGAATAAACAAATTCATATAGACAACTGTGAAGTATCTTGAGGAGAGCTGATAACATACTTATAGCAATAGTACAAATTAACTAGCTATATGACTTAAGGAATTACTACCATGAACAATAATTAATAAAATGATTATAGGCACTAGTGACATTAGTAGTTTAGAAATTCTCATCAATTTGGATACAGAGAGTAGTTTAGAAATAATAAAAACCCACTCCTGGATCTCCACCTTTGGGAATTCTAATTTTTTTAAACCTCATTAATAACACTTTATACACATATGCAATATCCTTTACCTATAATTTTGTACATGCAAACATTCCATAGCTTTAGGTAAAATTTATTTAAAATTTTTTAAACAAGAATATAATATAAAAGTATACCGAAATTTAAAAGGAGCGCAGACTCCAGTAGTTGGGATAATTTTTTAACAAAGAATCATACAAATTGATGATGCGCTTACATCTTGAGCTTCTTAGGAGCACGGCCGGAGACTTTAGCAATGTTGAGAAGGCCGAGCTCCGCCTTGAGTTCCTTGACCCGGTTCAGGACGTTGGCATTCGATTTTGCCTTGACATCCAGCATAGTCGCTTCATAGGTTAACTACGACTTGTTTTGACATATTTATCGAGGAAAATAATGTCTAACTTGCTGCTTTATCTCATTTGCAACTTTTTATAAACTTGTTTTCTTTGCTTCAACATCTTTGGATGTGTATAAATTTCAAAAAGGTTTCTTTAATGCACTCCTTATGTCTCAACTTGCTATTTTATCTCATTTGTAGACTTTTCATAGACGTTTCCCCCCTTTCAGTGTCTTTGGAAGTGTATGAAGTTGAAAAAGAATTCTTTACAAGGGTTAGTCATGTAGAACTCAAATTTAGAACTAGGATAGTTTGAGGGACAAAATTTTATATTGTTAGTCAATTAGCGCTAGAACTAGGATAAACTATACAATGTTAGTCAATTAGAATTGGATAAAAAGTAGAACAGAGATAACAGTATAATTCCTTAGAATTCTCCCTCCACACAAAAATATAAAAAATAAAAAATAACAAAATAAAATAAAATAAAATGAAATAAAATGGCTATTGATTTCATATAGTAAATTGGAGCTTTATATGCTAGTCCTAGGATATATTGTTAACTTGAACCCACTTGTAGAAGCTCATCAGATGTTCCAATGGCAGTGCAATGGTGTTTCAGACTCATTTAGAGTTTAAAGAGTAACATATGCATGTTGGGAATAGACAAATTCATATAGACAACAGTGAAAAATCTTGAGGAGAGTTGATAACATACTAACAACAATAGTAGAAATTCACTAGCTATATGACTTAAGGAATTACTACCATGAACAACAATCAATAAAGAGATTATAGGCACTAGTGACATTAGTAGTTTAGAAATTCTCATCAATTTGGATATAGAGAGTAGTTTAGAAAGAATAAAAACCCACTCCTGGATCTCCACCTTTGGAAATTCTAATTTTTTTAAACCTCATTAATAATACTTTATACACATATGCAATATCCTATACCTATAATTTAGTACATGCAAATATTCCATAGCTTTAGGTAAAATTTATTTTAAAATTTTTAAAAAAAGAATATAATATAAAAGTATACCGAAATTTAAAAGGTACGCAGACTCCTGTAGTTAGGATAATTTTTAACAAAGAAATAAACAAATTGATGAGGCGCTTACTTGTTGAGCTTCTTAGGAGCACTGCCGGAGACTTTACCAATGTCGAGAAGGCCGAGTTCCGCCTTGAGATCCTTGACCCGGTTCAGGACGTTAGCATTCGATTTTGTCTTGACATCCAGCTCGAGGAGAGTGCAGATGGAAGAGAGAAATGGGTCGGTGGCGATTTTAGCGCTAATATCAGGCTTTTATTTCCTTTTTATGATGTGGG
>BQKN01036368.1:4975-20474 GCA_022839385.1 Asparagus kiusianus
AACAAAAATTTTCATAGTTCAAGAATCATGAACTATGGATTTTTTTTAATTTAAAAATAAATCATTTGAGTTTTTCAAACAATGTAAATGTATATATGTATATATGTTTGAAAACAAATAAGATCCTAAAAACTAGAAAACATAACATAACCACAATTAATTTTGTTTTGGCACCCAAGAACTTTTGGTGCCGGAAAACTTAGGGACATGACCCAGCGGTGTTCTGAATGCAGTATGCTTCTCGTCGTCCGGGTGCATCTTGATTTGATTATACCCGGAGAATCCATCCATGAAAGACATTCTTTCATATCCGCAGGTGTTATCGATCATAACATCCGTGATAGGGAGTGGAAACTCGTCTTTTGGACACGCTGCGTTAAGGTCACGGAAATCGATGCATATCCGGACTTTACCGTTTTTCTTGGGAACTGGAACAATGTTGGCTACCCAGTCTGGGTGTTGTTCTTCCCGAACAAAGCCTGAGTCTATGAGCTTCTTTACTTCAGACTCGATTGCTTCCATGATCTCTGGACGAAACCGGCGTTGCTGTTGTTTAACGGGTTTGGCATCCGGATCGATATTGAGACGATGCGTGGCCACTTTTGGGTCAAGACCAGGCATGTCTTCATAATTCCAAGCAAAGACATCTATATATTCTCGGATGAGAGATATAAGGTCTTCTTTCTCGGATGATGATAAATCTTCGGCTATGAAAATGGGTTTAGGGTCCTGTTCGTCTCCCATGTTAACCTGGACCACTTTATCTTCAGTGGGTGGTTCGCGTTGTTCGAATCGCATATCCCACAAGATGTTAAGACGTTTGATCCAGGGGTCATTGGTTGACTCTATTAACCCTTCATCACCCCCTGCATCTTCATCTGGGTGACTAGTTGAAACCATATTCACAGTCAGATTCCTAAAGAGAGGTCCGATACTGACATCGGACTCGTATGCAGACGTTCCAGATGAGTGGTCCTGACGCAGATAATTACTTATTTCATTTTTTGAGACAGCGGGAGGTGTGACAAATCTTAAGCCCCTTCTAGTCTTTTGGTAGTAATCTGAGGGTTTCCCCTCAGGGGTTAGGGACATTCGGATTGGTGTCCGCCTTCCCTTCCCGAAGTTTAGACCCTACTTTCCGTCAAAGTCATACCCCATTTGTTTCATCAACCGGAGGGAATTAGGTTCGTGATAATGAAATTGAGGAACTCCATCATCTTCCTCCGAACTTCCTCGTTTAAGTTGTATGGGTTTGACCTTCCCGAAACAGATCGGCTTCCGCCCTTTCCTTTTGGATGGGACTTTGAAGAAGGCCTTCTGTGCATCTTCTATTTCTTCATCTGAAACGAAAGATGATTCAATTGGCAACGTGAGTGATGCCTGTGCGCACAGTACGTGCCATGGGTTGGTACCTGCATTAGAATCATTCTCTATTTGTTTGTTTTTAGAGGGAACGTCAGACAAGTACGCCAAAATAAAATCTTCATTAATGCACCACTCGCCCCCACTCGGTACATTATTATCACTCTCACTTGGGCCCATTACATCAAAGTTTAATTCCCAAGGACAGTCTTCGTCAGGATATGGCTCGATGTCAGCTTCGTTACCGCTGTCTACATCTTCTTTCTCCTGGGACTCCAGATAGAAAACGGAGTCGGTGTGGAAATTCTCGACTCCTCGGAAGGGGTATTTCTCTGCAATTAGAGTTTGAACTTCCCCCTCATCGTTGGCATACTTCATGACTTGATGCAGAGTAGACGGGACAATGCGGTTCGCATGTATCCAGGGTCGTCCTAACAAAAGATTGTAGGACGTGTCCGCATCTATGATGTAGCAAGTCACCTCCGACTTAAGGTCTCCGATTTGACACCTGAGTTTGATCTTTCCCAGGGGTCGAGTGCTGTTTGCGTTAAACCCGAAGATGGTCGTCTGAGTTGTGTTCAGCCGATGTATAGGGATTCCTAACACCTGCATGACCCTGTAAGGCATGATGCTGAGCACTGAGCCCGGGTCAACCTGAACACGGCTGATTTCGGAGGATCCGATATATCCCGTATAATACAAGGGTCTATCGTGTTGGTGCTTGACTTGCATATCTTCCTGAGTGAAGGATATGCAGGGTAGGCTTCTTGCCGCTTGCATACATTGTAGGCAAGTTTGTTCTTCAGAAGCTTTGGGAATTGGAGCGACTTGCGTAATGAAGCTCTCCGTATTCTTCAATGCCTCAATCAGAGCTTCCTTGGTAGTTTTGGATAACCTTAGGAGCTCATATAAGGTAATCCTGGCCGGTATGTTAGCCAGCTGTGCCATGACGTTGAATTGGAAGGGAGCACTTGACTCCCCGAGTTCCTGGTGAAGATTTTTATTGAACCGGAGCTCTTTTTGTTTGCCTTTGTCGACCGGCTTCTTCGGCACAGAACCCCCAGCGTCTTGGGGCTGTTCTTCCACCTCTTGAGCATTCTGGCCGTAATCCCTCAAGTAGGCTTTTCCTGACCTAGTGCCAGGGTTGTCTCCTGGATATGCTGCCAGGACGATCCTCTCCTCTTCTGAATCAGTAAGAGGTTTGAGGTGGTTATCATTTTCGGTAACGGAGGGGCTAATCATGTTGGAAGATTTAGCCTTGCCTCCCTTCTTTCTGGACGAGGTGCTCGTCCACTGTTGATCTTCAAGCAAACCAGGGTGGATCCACATGATTTCCCCTTTTGGGGGTGGTGATGGGTACCAACCCCCTGTCCTGCTGACTATGCAAGTCAACATTCCTCAGGCGCATCTCTCCCTTACGAATAGGAACGACGCCATTTGCAGTGGTCACCGGTGGGAAGTCGCCGAATTGGACCGCTATCAGGTTGGTAGACACGGTCTTCTGCTCGGGCTTCAAAGTGAGCACGTTTGCATTCACCAGATTTTGTAAAATATCTTTGAAGACATAACATTTTCTGGTAGGGTGTCCCAGGAACCTGTGATAGCGGCAATAGTTGGGATCGTCAACTTTCCCTGCCTCATCCGGTTTCCTGATTTCGGGAAGCTGCAGTTTGTTGTTCTTTCGAAGTAGTTAGAACAAGGTGTCCACGTGCTCTTCCTTGAATGAATACTGCTTGGGCGCTCTTTGTTGATTTGGCGCCTTGCCTTGCTTGGTAGGCGATGGCACTCGCGTGTAGTCGGCTGCTAGAGTCTCTTTTCCCTTAGACCGCTGGGTATTTTGCTGATTGCGTTGTTGCTGCGGCTTGGGTTGTGGTACTTCTTCAGCCTTGACTCTTGCCACTATCTCTTCAGCTTGTTCTCCTTGTGAAACTAGTTGTCTCCAGGAGCGACATTCCGCCACTCCTATCTGAGCAAGGAGTTGAGTCTGCAGGTTGTGCCTGCAAGTTTTAACCAGGGTTGATTGGGTCATACCTGAGGGGCATCGCAATGCCATGCTACGGAATCTTTCCACGTAGGCTTTGATGGACTCTCCCTTCCTTTGCTTGGTGGCGAGAAGAGTTGGGACCGAAACCTCCGTGTCGTCCTCAAAGAACCTGGCCAAGAATAGCCTTTCCAGATCTACCCATCTTTGGATAGATCCAGCAGGCAATTTCATAAACCATTCAAAAGCAACTCCTTTAAGAGTGCCGATGAATAAACGGGTCAAGATGGTGTCATTTGCTACTACATCCCCTGTCTGAGATTTGAAGTAGTAAATGTGCTGATTCGGCGATCCCGTGCCGTCGAACGGTTGTAAGGTTGGAGCCTTAAATTTTGACGGGTAGGGAGCTGTATCCCATTCCGCAGGATAAGGTCGCACTACTCCTTCTTCGCGGAGCTCGCTCCTCTTGGCAATTGTATTGAGACGAGCCTCCAACTCATCCACTTTGGTGGACTGAGGGTGCAATTCTTTTTCCATTTCCCTCTCGTTTTCGGAGGAGGATTCCAGGTTGTGAGTTTCGCGATCTGAATGTTCAGTCGCTTTTTGTTTCCCTTTGGAGGTTGTCCTCCGGGAAGACTCAGGTTTGTGGCCTTTTTCAGCTAGAAGCTGGGCCAACATGTCCTTTACTTGGAGAAGTATCTCCTGTTACGCCTGGAGCATGACGTGATGTTCATCGACTCTCTTAACCAAGTTTTCATGATTCTCTGTTATGTAAACAGAGACCTCACGAGCTACAACAGAGCTGGAAGATTGGGATTCGGCTATCGCCGAATGTTCTTCGTTGGAAGCGATTCCTTTAGCTAACCTTTGGTAGTTAACCGCGCGAATGGCTCCCGTACGAGTCCGGGTGTGTTGGTACACCCCTTCAAATTCTTCACACCTTTCCTGAACAGTCGGGGAATGACTCCTTTGTGATTCTTCGGGACTGGGACTAGGAGCTTTCCCTCGACCTACCACATTTATAGTGACCTCGGGGTATTCAGCCTCGGCCGTCTTCTTTTTATATCGGCATTGTCGCTTGGTAGGCCTGACAACATTTGTCAGCCTGTCAAATACAGATTGCCGGGGTGCAGAAGCGCAACAATGGCACTCTGAAAGGACCGCCGAAATAAGCCTCTCACATTGGCATGAGTGAGCCGCTTGTATTGTTGGTTTTCCTCTTGACAATAATTCTCGCAGATCAGGAACTTGGGAGGAACCTTTCCCCGGGTGTGGAGGTGGAGATGGGACTCCCTGCCCTTGGTTAGGTGAGATTGGTTCTTGTCGAACGTGGATTTTGAAACCACGCTGATCTTTCTGAACCTGGCGGACCTCTTGAAGATCGCGTTCTCGAAGAACAGCACCAGAGTGGCGTTCTTGAAGATTAACGCGAGGGTCGCGTTGGGATTTGTAAACGTTAGGCCGAGGCCTACGTTTAAATGATGAAACAGACCCGCGAGGGTCCTGTTTTGTTTGAACGCGCCCCTGGGGGTCGCGTTTAGTTGGTGAAACAGACCTGCGAGGGTCATGTTTTGATTGAACGCTTCCCTGGGGGTTGCGTTTGATTGGTGAAACAGACCCGCGAGGGTCGTGTTTTGATTGAACGCTTCCCTGAGGGTCGCGTTTGACAGCTTCCTTCTGAGGGCTGTGTTTTGAGGAGACAACGCGCCACTCGGGGTCGCGTTTCAGCTGAATTAGCCGAGGCTCGTAATTAGGCTCATTGCCACGAAGCGAGCGTTCTGTTTTGGGAACGCTAAGTTTGGCTGGAGTTTCAGGAACGCGATCTTCGCGTTGAGCCAACATTCGGCTCTCACGTAAGTGTGCTCGTCGTATGGATCTTCTCCGTCGGCGAGCGGCGTTCTTCTTGGCTTGTTTCAAAGCCTTAGTAGCAACGTTGTTGATGTTTATGGAACTCGTCTCCTCCAGGGGCCGTTTGTGGCCCGAAGCATACCTTGCTGACGCGGATGTGGGATCTTCTGCCAACAGAGCTAGTTTGAGTTCCTGGCCGAAGGAGAGGGCTTTCTTCGGCACTTCAACAACAGAATCGATCTCCTTGGAGATCTTGCGGACACCATGCCTAGCCTTGGGGCTAAGCGATCCAGAGGACAAGGCCTCCTCGTATTTCGCTTGATCAAACTCTACGACGAGAGTTTCTACAGTCGTTCCCATGAGGTGGACGTCGGACTACACTACCACATCCTCATCGGAAAAGCTAGTCCCCAGCGGAGTCGCCATCTTTTGTATGTAGGAAAAATTGCAAAGAAGAGAATAAAAGAAATTTGATTTTGATTCCTTTAAATCTCGATTACAACTTGATTACAAAAGAGAAGAAAACGAGTTTGGTTTTCTCCTTTGTTGGGTTCTTCTTGGCAGCGATGGAATGCCTCCTTCGATTGCTCGCGTCGAATTTGCTCTCCGTTGACGATCTGACCGTCTCTTGTCTCGTGGGAACGATGAACTTCTGTAGGAAGTTTTATATGTAACTCTCGGATAAGTTTAAGAACTCTGAACGAGTTTAAACTCTGTAGATAGAGTTGTTAGAACCAAAAATTCGGTTAATGATCAAGCTGTTATCTGTTGTCGAAGAATCCTCTCAGATTTGATCTTCTGAGATCGATTCAAAAATCTTATCTTAAAAGATTTAGTTGCTGCTGCTGTTGAATCACCGAACCTGAGTGGTTGAGATCCTCCAGAATTCGCCTCTGCTGCTAACTCCTGTTTAGATTCTGAAAAATCTAATCTCCAGAATCCAACCCGTCAGCCCTTAACTCAGTTGAGTTTGTTGAGTTTATATAGGGGGATAAGAGGTGTAACTGCCCTCTAAATCCGCTCCTACGTGGGCGTGATTTCCTCAGATTGTGGGAAACAGTTCTGAAACCGTTCGACTTGTGTTTGAACAAGTCAAACGCCCAATCTGGCGTTCAGAACCCAACTTCGTATCTTAGGATTGAGACGCGAGGTTGGGTATTAGCTGAACATTGATGAACGCGAGGGTCGCTCGCGTTTTGATTTATTCCTTGCTTGAAAACGCGGGGGTCGGTATGGGCTGAACCCCTACGAACGCAAGGGTCGCTCACGTTGATTTGTGACTTGGAAACGCGGGGGTCGCCTGCACTTCCATAATTATAACGCGGGGATGACTTCCGCGTTTTAGAAGGAGCTAGTTGATTTGTAACTTCTTCTGTAAGGCGTTGCAAAGACCGTTGTTCTGTAATCCTCGCTTTAGCTGTTGTGGAGTGTGAAAGTCGTCAAATTATAACTTTCACTGTAGATTGTGAAGACTACTGAATAGAGTTTTCATCAGTTGTCGGAAGTGTCGTCGAATTGTAACCCTTCTCGATCTATGTGAAAAGTCCTCCATTTGTAGTTTCTTCGTTTATCGACCCGAAAGCTATTTGATTGTAGCTTTCGTTGTAGGAGCTTAGATGGGAATCAACATCCATAGTGTTTTTAGATGAATATTTGCCCACAGCTCTCTACCAAGCAATTCACCAACTAAGTCCAACCTTTTATTTCTAAAATCATTACACTGCTCATCAGCATCTCTATTAGTCATGCTGTTGTCGCAGCCATCAAGATCAATCATCTCAGAAATGAGGTCGTGTTTGCGGTGGTCGTGGAAGTCGTTTGATTGTGACTTCTGTTATCGGGGCTTTCTTTAATCAGCTATCCGTTATGATTTTTAGACAGCCTACAACGGCCTTCACTGTTCCACTCACGTTGGTAAGTTCTCTAAGGGTACTGTGACTGGATATTGCACCCCTCACAAAGGTTGGGCTTATTAAGAGTAGAACACATCCTGCTGAGTCACATCATAAGAGCAATGTCACCATAGGAATGAGTGAGTAGCTAACATGGTGATAGTCATAAATGCATCCAACACTACAAAAGGAGTATAACTTCGAAGGTCAATGCTCCACACGAGATCACCAATCCTGCTTGTTTCTACTACATTGAACATTTTCCATGAATATAACTCATCAATCAAAGGTTGGGTTCCCGCTGTCAGTGAACTCTACTATAGACTTAACCACATTCCCCTTGATGATTTTAGGATTGCACTCCTAAATAGACCCTTTGTCAAGTGGTCTGCCAAATTTTTCTCTGACTTTACAAAGTCCAAGGCAACATATTTTTTCATAAGGTTCTACATAGATTTAAATCTTATTTGCAGATGTATGTTCAACTTTTTATTGATGGTACTTTGTTTAAAAAATTCTATAGTGGATCTAGAGTCTGTGTGAATAAATAAAGGAGAAATAGGTCCAGACGCAAAAGGGAGCTGAGATATAAGGCTCTTCAACCATTCAGCTTCTGAGCGGCAAGAATCTTAAGCTATAAGTTCAGATTTCATGGTGTTTCTGGCAATCACTGTTTGCTTACAAAACTTCCAGGATATAGCAGCACTGCTAAACATAAAAACAAATCCAGAAGTAGACTTCACATTATTAGAATTAGTGACCCAGTTAGCATCATTATACCCTTCAATCATATAAGGGTATCCAGTATAAGTTAAACAATAGTTTGTTGTACCTCTCAAATATCTAAAGACTCTTTCTAATGCATTCCAGTGTTCCTGACTTAGGTTACTAGGGTACCTACTTAGTCTACCTACTGCATAAGCAATGTCAGGTCTGGTTCGGTTTGTCACATAAAGAAGAGAGTCTATCAATTGTGAATATCTATTTTGGGAAATAGGCTAACCATCATGTTTGTTCAAGGTGACTGAGGAATCATAAGGTATACTCACAGGTTTGCACTTATGAAATTCAAATTTCTCTAACATTCTCTCTATACTATGGGATAGACTCAAAGAAATGCCTTTAGAAGTTTTAAAGATCTTCATTCCAAGAATCAAATCAGCTTCTTCAAGATATTTCATGTCAAAATTCTTTGACAAATGATATTTAGCTTCTAGAACGACTTCGATTGAGGTCCTAAAGATGAGAATATCATCTACATACAAACACAAGATGACACAACCATTGTGAGTAACTTTTGAGTAAACACATTTATCAAACTCATTGATAGAAAAACCATATTCTATAATGATTTTGTTAATTTTTTTGTGCCATTATTTAGGAGCTTGTTTAAGCCCATATAGAGATTTCACCAATTTGCAGACCTTTCTTTCTTGACCTTTGGCTATGAACCCTTCCAGTTGGTCCATATAAATCTCTTCTTTGAGGTCGCCATTTAAGAAGGCGGTCTTAACATCCATTTGGTGAATGATCATCTAGTTAATAGAAGCTAATGGTAGAAGAATTCTAATAGTAGAAATCCTAGCTACATGTGAGTATATATCAAAGTAGTCAATATCCTTTTTTTTAGTATACCCTTTTGCTACTAGTCTAGTTTTGTATTTCTCAATGGTTCCCACAGGTCTTAATTTTTCCTTGAAAATCCATCTACAACCAACTGCCTTACATCCTGGAGGTAAGTCAGTTAAAACCCAAGTATTATTTTCCATAATAGATTTAATTTCACTATCTATGGTTTTTTTTTCAAAAAGGAGCTTTAGAAGAATCCATGGCTTCTTGGAAGGTGTTTGGATCACCTTCAACCAAAAGGGTAAAGAACTCTTCTCCGAAGTTCTTTTTGATTCTTCCTCTCTTGCTTTTTCTGGGTTCTACTTCTATAGATTGTGGGCTATTGGAATGAGAGGCAAAGCTAGAAGAAGGAAGTGTGCTAGAAGAGAGCTCACTAGGAATCCTAGTCCTAAAAGGGAATATATCTTCAAAATATACAAATCTCGAGCCTCAATGATAGTGTTGTTGGTTATATCACTACTATCTGAGTTGACTACTAAAAATCGGTTTGCATTGACATCTAATGTATACCCAGTGAATGCAGCATCTATATTTTTGGAACTGATTTTTCTCTTCTTAGATTCAGATATTCCTACCTTAGCTAGACATCCCCAAACCTTAAGATAATCTATTCTAGGTGTTCTACCTTTCCAATATTCATAGGGAGTGATATCAGATATTTTGTTTGGTACCCTATTAAGAATGTAGCAAGCAAATAGGAGTGCTTCACCCCATAGGTTTTTAGATCCTCCTGAGCTGAGAAGCATATAATTTACCATATCCATAAGAGTTCTATTCTTCCTTTCAGCAACCCCATTGGATTGAGGTGTGTAGGGAGCATTCACCTCATGAATAATGTCGTGTTCTTGACAATATTCGGTCATGTTATTTGAGGTATACCCCCCACCCCCTGCGATCCGATCTTAGGATCTTGATTTTTTTTTCAATTCAATTCTCAGCTTCTGCTTTATATATCTTAAATTTTTCTAAAACTTCATCTTTAGTTTTGAGAAGATAGTATAACAATACTTTGAATGATCATCTATGAAGGTTACAAAGTATCTTCTTCCACCCCTAGTAAGAATTCTGTTTGAATCACAAACATCACTATGTATGAGTTCTAGAGGTTCAAAATCTTTATGAATAAAGTGGAAAGGTTTTTATAATAGTTTTAGCTTGAACACAAATCTTACACTTAGAGAGTGGATCTATCCTGGTTTTGGCTATAAAGTGCAAAGATGTTATTTTTCTAATGATTCCATAGTTTATGTGTCAAAATCTTCCATGCCATTTGTCACAAGATTCAACATTTAAGATTATGGAAGAAGAACTTTTATTATCAAAAGGTCATATTTCATTCAACTTAAAAAGACCATTACAAATAAAACATCTACCAATGAAAATATCATTCTTAATAATTACAAACTTATTTGACTATTTGACAATTCTAAAACCAACTTTCAATAAAATAGATTCACTAATTAGATTTCTTCTAAGTAATAGTACATGTAGGACATTGTGGAGAGTCAAAATCTTTCCGGAAGTCATCTTTAGATCTACACCTTCACTTCCCATTACTTGTCTAGTCGAGTCATCTGCTAGAATTACACTCCCTCCACTTGATTCCTGATAAGTTAAAAACCAAGAGCGATCAGAAGAAATGTGAATATTTGCTGTAGAATCCAACCATCAGTCATCAGATTAAGTGGTAAAATTTACTGCATAAAAAGAGGAAGCTAACCTAAAGGAGTCTGAGTATTTTCTACCATGTTGACCCTATGACTTGCTTCTCCACCATTTCCACCTACAGGAGTCTTGATAGGAGCTTTCTTTCGATAGAAGCACTAAGTCGAAAGATGATTTGTTCTCCCACAGACATTGAAAAATTTAGTCTCAAACTTTTGGCTAAAAGGTTTGTGGTTTCTAGAGAGATTGGAATGGTGGTTAAGATGATGGGAATGATTCTTCTTCTTGAAATTCTTGCCCTTGGGTTTGTGATTTGGGTTTCTAAAGTTCTTAGGCTTTTCCTCTAGTAGGTTTACTTTTGCTTTCATTTTATTGTTTGTCTTGGACTTTTGCTTATGTTAGTCCTCTATCCTATTACCTTTGAGGGCTTGTACAAGAGTCAAGTCACCTTGTAGATGATGGAAATCCTTAGCAAAGTCAGACGAAGAAGGAGAAAGTTTAGCAATAAGACTAGATACCTTATATTCTTCAGAGAAAGTATTTCCTTTCGATTAAAGGTATTGGATGTAGCCTTAAAATTTATGGAGCTGGTCATTGATGAGTTTACTATCTACCATAACAAACTTATTAAAGGAGGAGGAGGAGAAATGTTCTATACCGACATCATTTAAACCGTATTCAGACTCTAGTACTACCCACAAATCTTTTACATCCTTATACTCATAATAAATGTCATACAATTTGTCTGAATGAGCACTAATAATTTGGTTGTAAAAATGAAAGTTTATTTCCTCAGGAGATTTGAAATTTGCGGATGATGTGGTAGGTTTGGAGGTAGGTTCAGCTTGTGATGATGAAGAGGGCGTAGGTGTTGATATAGAAGAGTCGGAGTCAATAACAGAAATAAGTTCTAAAGTTGTAAGCTAATATCTCATCTGATTAGCCCACTATTTGTAGTTTAAGCCGGTGAACTTCTCAGGCTTGGCTTACTTAGACAGATTAGAACTAGTCACAAAGTCTAAAAAATAAAATTTCTAGTCTTGATAATTCAAAGGATTTGACAAAATAACTTGTTTGTGAGATATTGGCTTAGTACTATATGACAATGGCTAACAAAATTCAAGAAAAAAACTCACAATTGTATGCTATTAAGAATGGATGAATACAAAACTATATACACGTTGAATCTATTGAAAATATAGAGAACTACAAAATTGCTTTGCAAAGCAATATCAAATGAATAACACTAAGTCTGGATATGAAATAATTTATAACCTTTAAATATAAGTTGTTTCACAACAGAATTCTAGAAGTATGCAATGAAAGGTATGATGGAAATTTAACTGCAGATACTAAAGATCACAAAGCAACTCAAGTTACTGAATTCTAATAACCAAAGCAATAGATTCAAGGAGAATAATTAAGTATGAAGGATCTGTTTAAAGGCTTTGTGGACAGTGCAGATATAAAATAAAATTAAGGACATATATACTTGAACCTATAACTGAACCTTTTGTGAAAACTGACTAGCAAACTAACAAATAAATACTATCAGATTAGTTGTTTGAATAGATTATGCAGTAGGTAAATAAAGAAAGGCACATGCACCAAAGTTAATTATTTTAGAGCATATTCTGCTAAGCAAAACATATCAACTTAGCTTATGAAACTTATAAATGCATGTGAATGATATGCGGCAGAGAACAGAGACCACAAGGTTATAGAGATAGCGAACAAAGACTTATAAAAATTATCAGAGATCGTACGAAGAAAACCACCAAGACTTATAAAAATTATGCAACCACACCTAGCGGTAAGAATCCCCGAGAAGGCCGATACCAAATTACTGCGAACTTTGGTCTCTTGCTCAACGAATGTTTTGCCCAAAAATTAAAAGTAGAAATCAAATTGTAGAGAATTATGAGAGAGAGAATAGAGATTGCTCACTTTTCTTATATTTTTCCATCCTTTATTGAGATCCCCTTTTGTAGCTATCTCGATTGTCCCGTTGAGATAATCACTGCCATCAAGGAGGAGGAAGTTACGGATGGGAGTGTACTCTATCGTTGGTAACCAACCTTTATTGAGTAATGGTTCTAAATTTTGAGATTATTTGAATACAATTTGAAAATGAGGAAAGTAAAGGGTCACTTAAAAATCCATAGAATGATTTCATATTAATCACTCAAATTGTATTAGGGATATTCTATAATTCACCCAAAAGTAGAAAAATAAAAGGATTAATTATAACTCAGTACCTTGGGGTTGAAAGTATCCTAAAGGGGAGGTGAATAGGGTTAATGCTAATCTAATCCGATATTAATACCAATAAAAACTTATTAACAAATATATCCTAGCAAGATAAATATGAAATGATATAAATAAGATAGTGGACAAATAAGCAATGCAAACACAAGAAAATGATCACGGAGTTCGGTCCTTCCGACCTACGTCTCCGCTCCCCACTCATGGGGAGAATCCACTATCATAACCAATTTTCAACGCTAACCGAAAACGTTTACACCTCCACACAATCTCGGTTTTCTAGCTCACCGAAAACTTTCACAAACTACCACCACAAGTGTTGGTCCTCACATATCTTCTCTCTCAAGTGTTCGGCTTTACTATCTCTCACTAGACTTTACTATCGACGCCACTCCTCTTGGTATCGACTATGTTCTCACCACACACTCCTCTCGATGTAAATGTGTATTACAAAGTGAACCTCATAATTAAGCATAAATACAATTTTTTTCTCTACAATAGATGAGAAATCAATGTAAACTCATTCTCTAAGTCACTCACCACAACCCAAAATTATGCAATGTATGAAAATACTATAAGCTCAATGATTGTGTGTAAACAAAGAGTATAAAATTAAACCAAACTCAATATGAAAATCTAGCTTAGTGAAGATGATAATCAATGAAAAATATAAATATAAAGCTAGAATTAAGTTTAGAAAACTTCTTCAATGATGACAAGAGAGAGAGAGAGAGATGAGATGAAAGCCCAAACAATAAAGATGATCTCCTCTTCCTCTTGTGAAAATCACTTCACAAAAACCAAACTTGAAACAAGGCTAAAAACACCTTTAAACAAACTTAAACACACTTAAAACTCTTTTTAAAACTCTCTTAAACTTGTTTAAAAATACTTCTTGGATAGGTCTTAGTGTCGAGGGATGAGGGGTATTTATAAGAACTCAAGACAACACCCCAAGGTCAAAAAATAGCCCAAAAAATGAGGCAAAACAAACAAAAACAAAATTAAGAAAAAACTAGCCGTTATCTAGAAAAATGGTGATCAATCGACTGAACAGTAGTTTCGGTCGATTGATGATATAGCCGTTGGAATAGTGTTGGTAGATTCTGGAAATTTATATATCTAGTTTTGTAAAATAAATTAAAAATAGTAAATCAACTCTAAAAATCATAAAATATTGAGAAAGGTTTCTAGACATATAGATAAATATGTTAGAGAAAGAATAACTTAAATATATCTTCCCAATTGAGAGAAATAATTGTTTAAGCACAGATATTCTAGATTCTAAAAACTGCTGAAACACCCGATTTTGTAAAATCAATTTGACACAGCAAATCAACTCTAAAAATGATAATTTTTTTTGAAATGGTTATAAACATGTAATAGAACATGTTAGAAAAATAAATTTTTAAATTATATTTCTCATTTATGAAAACTCATCTATTTTACAAAATCATGCACGAACATGAACTTATTTAAAACTTAATTTTGTAAATTCAATTAAACATAACAACTTAATTCCAAAATTAATAAAACTTTGGAAAACATTTATAAACATGAAAACAAACATGTTAAAGAAGGAATTTTTGATATATCAGTTCGTATTTGTGAAAATTTACTATTTTGTAAAACTTATAAATACATGTGTATATAAACTTCTTGATTTTTGACCTTTGAGTTAAACAATGTTTTGAAGCTTTATAAAATTATTTTATAGACTTAATAAAAGATTTATATAATGATTGTTAAGTCCAAAAACCAATAACTCAATATTTTATCAAAATTACTCAAAATCAAGAATCGTGTGCATGTGTGATATTGAGTTTAAAGTATTAACACAGAAGTATAAACCCTAAACTAATTTACCCAAGCTATCTTGATCTTCAATTAAGCTTGTCTTTGTAAACTTTATGGATAAAGCTTGATATTGAATATTTGACTTGAATTATATTGCTTCACTCCACTATTCCGCCAACCTCCTTTTGATGTGATCGTTATGGCGCAATTCCATCCAACCTCCAACATCGATATTTGTGTAGATTACCTAACAAAATAAATGCAAGCACTCGACACACAATGTTAGGAATTATTTGTATCATCAAACCAAGATTATGGAGTAGGCTCATAACTATGAGGCTAACAGGGGTATGATGTTACTATATGGATGATCCTATAGTTCGTGTATCTACACCAGTAATCCTCAAATTACTAATTGTAACTACATTGGTGGCTTTAAAGCCTAGGGAAAAAGTAACTTTCAGGATTATATATCCATGTAATTACGACTAGTAGACTTAGGCATCACTAGTAGAAAATTAAACAAACTAGACGGAACAAACTAGACAAAAAAAATTTCCTTCTAAGTTTGCGTCAAACTAGACGGAAAAAATTATGTCTAGTTTGTTCCATCTAGTTTGGATCAATCTAGATGGAGTTTTCCATCTAGATTGACGAACTAAATGGTTATTTAAAAAAATTGCCCTCAACCTAGACAGAAATTCCACCTAGATTGCTTCCTAGACGGACGTAACCTAGACGGAATTTCCGTCTAGGTTGCCTAGGGCCTAAAAAACACTAATCTACCCCAACTCTCCCCCCGTCGCCTCACTTTCCCTCTCCCTCTCAGATCTATCAGTCCCTCCTCTCCCTCTTAGATCTACCTACCCCCTAAAAAAACCTCTTCCTCTCTTTGACCGCAGATTGTCGCCTTGCCGACCGTCGCCCTCTCACTCCTCTTTCACTTGCTCTCCCTCTCTCCGTCGACTATCGTCCGCTCTCTCCCCTCCCTCTTCCTCTCCCTCTCCCCGCCACTGTAGGCGTAAAAAATACTTACAGACATCCAAATACCAATCAAAAC
>BQKN01036370.1:3764-24370 GCA_022839385.1 Asparagus kiusianus
TCAGTCGCTCACCGGCGTCATTTGAGCTCTTGTGAACCGGGTAGTGACGTTCGATCGTCGCTCGTTGACGCCGAGCTATGTTCGGGGACCTATCGGCAATTTTCGATGCCTACAGGATGTTAAACTCGTCAAACAACAACAGAGACGGTTTCGTCCGCAAATTATGGAGGCAATAGAAACTGAAGTCAAGAAACTGATTGATTCGGGTTTTGTCAGAGAAGAACAACATCCTGAATGACTAGCCAATATCGTTCCGGTCCTTAAAAAGAACGAAAAAATCAGAATCTGTATTGACTTTAGATATCTAAATACAGCTTGTCCTAAAGATGACTTTCCTCTACCAATTACAGATGTTATTATTGACAACACGTGCGGATTCGAGAGAATGTCATTTATGGATGGATTTTCTGGATATAATCAAATCAAGATGCACCCGGACGATGAACAACATACAGCATTCAGAACACCTCTTGGCGTCTTTTATTATACTGTTATGCCTTTCGGTTTGAAGAATGCTGGTGCTACGTACCAACGAGCAATGACGAAGATCTTTCAAGAACACCTTCGGAAGACCGTTGAATGCTACGTTGATGATCTTGTCGTTAAGAGCCGGGATAAAAACGACCATATTAACGATTTGAAGACGATGTTCGATCTTATGAGGACTCATCAGTTAAAGATGAACCCGACTAAGTCCTTTCTTGGAATGTCCAGTGGTAAGTTTCTTGGGTTCGTCGTCACTACAAGAGGTATTCATATCGATCTTGATAAGGTGAAAGCAATACATGAACTGCATCCCCCGAGAAATCTTAAAGAACTCAGAGGGCTGCAAAGCCGATTGGCATATATTCGTCGGTTTATATCAAACCTATTCGGAAAATGTCAACCGTTCTCCAAACTCACGAAGAAAGGCGTGTCATTCATTTGGTATGAAGCATGTCAAAAGGCGTTCGAAGATATTAAAACATATCTAGCTAATCCATCTATTCTCGTTGCACCAAAATCGGGCAGACCGTTTTTGATTTATGTCAAAACGACGAGCCATTCGTTAAGTGCATTAATTGCACAAGACGACGATAATGGTCACGAACAAGCTGTGTATTATCTGAGTCGCACGTTGGTAGGAGCTGAATCTCGTTATCCGATGATCGAGAAAGAATGTCTCGCCTTAGTATTTGCAATCCAGAAAATGCGACATTATTTAGTTGGACAGACAATTTATGTCATTTCCAACATAAATCCAATCCGAGTATTCATGACCCAACCGGCCTCCATGAATTGGCGTTTAGCCAGATGGGCTTTACTCTTATCACAATATGATTTATACTTCAAGCAACAAAAATCAGTTAAGGGACGAGTTATTTGTGATCTTCTGGCGGAAAACCCTACGAAAGATGTAGTCGAGTTGTACGATGATCTGCCTGATGAAACCCATGAAGTTAATACCACCTCACATCAACAAGTGTGGCAGTTATACTTCGATGGGGCTTCCCGCGCAACCAACGTGGCGAACGCGCCCGGATGTTCTAAAATCTCCTCAGGAGTGGGGGTCGTTTTAGTTTCGCCGGAAAAGCATGTCTTACCTAGAGCATACTCATTGACTGAACCATGCTCTAATAACGTGGCTGAGTACAATGCATTGATAATTGGACTTAATTTTTCCAAAGAGCTGGGGGTCGAATACCTTGAAGCTTTTGGGGATTCTCAATTGGTAGTTAATCAGATATGAGGAGAGTATAAAGTCAGAAATCGGGACCTGATTCTATACCACCAGGTGGCCATCGAGATGGCAAGCTCGTTTGAAGAATTTTTCATCGAGTATGTTCCACGTCTCCAAAATGCATATGCAGACGCATTGGCGGCATTGTCGGTATCTTTGGCTCAACCTCCCGAAACAGAGCAATTAATTATAGTGAGGACTCACTAGCTTATTGTTCCAATCTACGATTTGATTGCTAAAGAAGCATACTCAACAAGAGTTGAACCCGAAGTTAGAGATTAGTGTTTTCCTATTATCGATTATGTCCTACATGGTATATTGCCGAAAGATGTAAGAGAAAGGGATTCGATTCGGCAAAGAGCGTCGAGATTTTACTACAACACCGCAGCACAAATGCTTTATCGACGGTCGTACGACGGTCTATTACTTCGTTGCCTATCCAATAAGGAAGCGGAACAAGCACTCAAAGAGGCGCATGATGGGACATACGGTGCACATCAGCCCGGTCCTAAACTCTACGACCGACTTAGGAGAATTGGATATTATTGGCCAACTATGATAAAAGATGCAGTCGACTACGCCCGACGATGTCAAGTGTGTTAATTACATGCAAATTATATGCACCAGCCTCCTGAACATTTACACCCATCGGCGACATCATGGCCATTCAAAACTTGGGGAATGGATATTGTAGGTCATATTTTCCCACCTTCGGTTAAAGGGGACCATTTCATTCTGGCAATCACCGATTACTTCTCAAAATGGGCAGAAGCAATTCCGCTTAAAGAGGTAAAGGCGAGTGATGTTATTAAATTTATTAAACATCACATCATATATCAGTATGGTGTCCCAAGGCGAATAGTGCACGATAATGGTCCTCAATTCGTTAGCAACGCGTTTATCAAATTCTGTGGCAAATTCGGGATTAAGGACGTTTCATCAACTGCTTATAATCCCATAGCTAATGGATTGGCCGAAGCTTTTAACAAGACTATTATCAAGATTTTGGCAAAACTTGTGAAAACTAATAAACGAGATTGGGACGACAAACTCGGCGAAGCCCTGTGGGCTTATCGTACAACTGTTCGTACGCCAACCGGAGCAACCCCGTATTCCTTAACATATGGGTGCGAAGCCGTCCTCCCGTTAGAAATGCAAATTCCCTCTCTTCGCATCGCTCTCGCAACGTGAATGACGACGAAAGAAAATCACCAGAAACGTCTCGAAGAATTAGAGATGTTAGATAAAAAACGATTGGAAGCTCAACAACAAATCGAGTTTTATCAGGCTAGAATTTATCGGGCTTTTGATAAAAAGGTCCGACGACAAAGTTTTAAAGAAGGAGATCTGGTTTTTGCTGTTCGAAGGCCTATGATTCTCAACTCTAAGAAGAAAGGAAAATTCCAACCCAAATGGGAAGGCCTGTACGTAATAGAAATAGTCTATTCAAACGGTGCGTATCGCCTGATTACCCAGGATGGCAACAAATTAATGATGCCTATAAATGGGAAGTTCCTGAAAAAGTATTATCCGTAATATGTTCAGGATAACCTATGCAAAACGGGAAGTTCCTAGAGAATCTTGTATAGGATGTTTTGGGATAACCCGAGATCAATTGACTATTCTAAATAAAAAAAACTGATCATTTGAATAATCCATTCTTAATTATTATAAAATAGTTAAGACTCTTTTACAGCTTTCGTTGAGATGAGATTCAGAATACAGTTAATCTTTCCTCACAAAACCCTCACCGATCAAATTGATCGACAGAAGGTTCACTGAAATCCGTCATGGATTAAAATCTTTCAAACTCCCATTGTATCGGTTTTCTAACATTCTCAATGCTGAAATTATGATGCAATGTCGGCCCATACCAGTCGTCAAATCATTTCGTGTCAAATTCTTGTCTTGGACATCAAAATTTCCCACCGAGCAGTTTGTACAAGTCAACAAACTCATTGTTATTTGTACCCCACTCTCAAATTCTCATGTGGTCAAAACTTCCTACAGTTAGGACCAAAACCAAAATCCCCTCTCGATTCCTTTAATGAAAAAGAGGTCCACAAATCGAGCGATCAAACCTTCCTACAGTTAGGATCGTCTCAAAACTCCCACTTGGTCAAACCTTACTACAGTTAGGACCATAACCAAAATCTCCTTTTGATTCATTTTGCGAACGAAAGGTTTACTTTTGAATTGGATAATCAAACCTTATGACAGTTAGGATTATTCAAACCAGTCCAGATTCTCTAAGTGGAGATCCCACTTGGAGTTTTCTTTATAGTAGGAGATAGAATATAAAATTCTTTCTCTTCATCTCTACCAATAAACAAGAGATAGAAAGATAGAATACCCAATTCTTTTGTTATATTCTTGGGTTCGTTTGCCTGCATGGGAAATGTAACCTACTTACATTTCAAAATCCATGTCATTCACGCATGGGGGATGTTATCTCTATCCCTTATTAGAGATAAGCCTACATCTAACACATGTAGCCTACATATTTAATATTGTAGCTTAAAGTCTAAAAGAGTTTAATTCTTTTAGCCCAACGTTATATGTGGAACGGATTTAGATAATTCACATACTAGCCCGATTCAAACGGTATTCGGTAAAGGCATATCAAATCCGTTGATGGCTGGGGATTTGCCAAAAATCCTATAAAATATTATGTTTATTTATTCTAAACAAGAATGAGTAATCATAATAAAATCTCAATGAGCAAAAGAGTTCACTATATTGATCAAAAGCATTCAAACAAAACTGCAAAAAAATATATATCCTAAAAATTACAATAGTTTGTAATGACGGATTTGATCCTCTAATTGGGAGAGCTCTGTCGCATAAGCCAGTTCGAGCTCAGGTATCAAGTTATCTTTAAAGTTTTCTTCATTCACGCTTTAAATTATGGCGACCTCTTGTTCCTTGTCAGCAAAAATCTTGTCTTGAAGATTCAGCTGCCGAAATAGATTCACCTCAGCTTGAGTTACCTCCGCCAGATCGGACTCCAAAACTTCATGAGCATCCCTAGCTTTGGCAAGTTGCTCTTCTAACTGGGCTATCTCTGCCCGACTCGATTCTAAATCACGATACAGGTCGACCTTGATTTGTGTCTTCTTGGCAACGCTCACCCTGAGTTGATTAATGCGGGTTTTTAGCCTTTGAAGTTCGGATTCAGCGAATTTCTGAGAATCACGCCATGCCTGCAGTCTCAGATTCTGTAAATGTTCGATGTTTTGTTTAAGATCGGCTAAGTAAGCTTCGATCGTCGGATAGTTCAGCGTATCCGTATTCTTTAATGCCTTATACATGGCGATCAAGAGATTTCCTAAAAAGTTCGAAAGGTGAGTGTATGTAGGAAAAATTGTAAGGAAAAGAAAGAAAATTGAATTGAATTCCTTTGATTCCGATTACAACTCGATTACAAAAGAGAAGAAAACAAATTCAGTTTTCTCCTTTGTTTAAAACTGGGTTCTTCTTGGTAGCGATGGAGTGCTTCCTTCGATTGTACGCGTCGAAATTGCTCTCTGTTGACGATCTGACCGTCTCTTGTCTCGTGGGAACGATGAACTTCTGTGGGAAGTTTTATACGTAACTCTTTAATGAGTTTAAGAACTCTGAACGAGTTAAAACTCGGTAGATAGAGTTGTTAGAACCGAAAATTCGGTTAATGATCAAGCTGTTATTCTGTTGCTGAAGAATTCTCTCAGATTTGATCCTCTAAGATCGATTCAAAAATCCTATCTTCAAAGATTTTCGCTGCTGTTGAATCACTGAACCTGAGTGATTGAGATTCTCCAGAATTCGATCTCCTAAGAGCCAGCCCCCTGATCCGATTATCAAAAATCTGATCCTCCCCCCCGCTCGCTCTTAACTTAGTTGAGTTTGTTGAGATTTTATAGGGGGATAAGAGGTTGTAACTGACCTCTAAATCCGCTCCTACATGGGCGTGATTTCCTCCGATCGTGGGAAAACAGTTCTGAAACCGTTCGACTCGTGTTTGAACAAGTCAAACGCCCAATCTGGCGTTCAGAACCCAACTTCGTGTCTTAGGATTGAGACGCGAGGTTGGGTGTTGGCTGAACATTGATGAACGCGAGGGTCGCTCGCGTTTTGGCTTGTTGCCTGCTTGTAAACGCGGGGGTCGGTGTGAGTTGAACCCCTACGAACGCGAGGGTCGCTCACGTTTGATTTGTGACTTGGAAACGCGTGGGTCACCTACATTTCCATAATTGTAACGCGGGGATGACTTCCGCGTTTTAGAAGAAGTCTGTTGACTTGTAACCTCTTCTGTAAGGTGTTGCAAGGACCGTCGTTCAGTAATCCTCGCTTTTGTGGAGTGTGAAAGTCGTCAGATTGTAACTTCCACTGTAGATTGTGAAGCCTGCTGAATAGAGTTTCCATCATTTGTCGGAAGTGTCGTCGAATTGTAACTCTTCTCGATCTATGTGAAAAGTCCTCCATTTGCAGTTTTCGCTTATCGACCCGAAAGCTATTTGATTGTAGCTTTCATTGTTGGAATTTGTCGGGAATCAACATCCATAGTGTCTTTTAGACGAATATTTGCCCACAACTCTCTACCAAGCAACTCACCAACTAAGTCCAACCTTTTATTTCTAAAATCATTCCACTGCACATCAGCATCTCTAATAGTTGCTAATATAATATTGGTCATGTTGTTGTCGCAACCATCAAGATCAATCATCTCAAACATGAGGTCGTGTTTGTAGCGATTATAATGCTGCGGATGTAATGATTTAATCTCTTCTGTTTCAATCGCAAGGATGAATTCTGCTTCTTGATTCAAAGGAGCCATTGCCTTGTAATCTCGTAGGGATCAGCTATCTATTGTGATTTTTAGACAGCCTACAGAACCCCCTCCAAAGTTTTCGAAAGTTCGCGGTTGACTGGGACGAATTTTCGGAATACTTTGGATCCAACATTTTCGTAAACTAATTGTCCACTTTGTCTGATTGGAAGACGCAGCGAAGCTGGTTTTCAGAACGTTGAGGTATTGCTACAGCTTCTGAGCCTTGATGAGTCTGATGATTTTATCGTTACTGATTGCAATCTGCTCACACTCATCTGATGGACTCCCCAACGGAGTCGTCAGTTATTTCTTGACTTTGGTCGCCTCAGTGATTGCTGTTAGCTCTTCTTTTTGTATCTGGGGCCGTGTCATAGCCTTAGTAGTCAAAGAGCTGCAATCATAATGGTCCAACACATAAACAATTTATGCATTTGAGAATTGGAACGCGTGGGTGAGCTCAGCGTTTTGGAATCTCAACTAACTCGAACGCGAGGGTCGAGTTTGGGCAGGATTCTGTCCTCGAATCCCGTCCATTACGATTTGACAGCTCACAGCTGTCTATAAATAGACCGCTGGAGGTCAAATCAAGAGTCATTCGACTCTTCTTGAAATTTCAACGAAAAATCTTTGTTTTCTCCTCCGGTGACGACTGTTCATCTCCTCCGACGAGATCCCATGGCACCCAAGAAGCCCGTCGCTCCTCGTTCTTCTCAATCCGATGCCGCTGCGGCTCGAGATTCGGCACCATCAGTGCTGGTCGGCGGCGCTGCTGCTCAGGCGGATGTGCCGCCCCAACTTCCCTTGATTGGCGGTGAGTATGGCCTTCGTGGTCCTTAAACTTGCTTCAGCAAGTTCTGATCTTGAGATCAACGAGGAAACTCGTTTCAAATAACGCGGGGCTGGACTCCGTCGTTTGGTATTTTTGACGAGGGGTTCGACCTCCGCGTCTTAGATTCTTGACGCGAGGGTTGACCTACGCGTCTGAACTTTCTGACGCGAGGTTCGACCTTCGCGTCTTAGATTTTTGAAGCGAGGTTTGACCTTCGCATCTGAGTTTATCTGATGCGGGTGTCGACCTTCGCGTCTGAGCTTTGTCTTTGCCTTGTCTAAATTTTTTCTTTATTTTGCAGTGCGTCATACCAGTGAACCTCTTCTTTTTCGCCACCATTTTGGACATGTAGGTGGCGTGGACATGAACATGACATTCAACTCGCGTCAAGAACTCCCAGTCTTCCGATTTAAGGATAAGAGTCGCGCAGAATTAATCACACAAGCTTCTCCCGAAACTCTTAGGATATTGGTTACGGACGCTAAGTTTGAGCACACAAGCCGTAAGCCAATAGTCAAGCCTGGATACCTCTTCGGGGACTTTGTTGATTTTGATACCGGCAGTACTTATGATGGGGACTACAAGTGGCTGCGGAAAGTTGGAGACCACAACCTTTTCTTGCCCAATATGGAGAGAATGTTCCCCATATCTTATTTCCAATGTGCATCCGTCCCGAGGCGTATGGATTGGCCTCTGGTAAAGGATCAAGATGGGGTCGCTCTCGGGAATTTGACTTTCCACGGGGTCCGCTCAGCTGGTTATAGCCGACAAGTGACCGTTTTACGACCAGGCCTGTTTACCAAAGAGTATCCCCTTGGCGAAGTGGCTAGTCCAGCGAGGACTTTTGTCAAGAGATTTGTGGAGAAGAAAGGGGAGTTTCCCGCGTAAGGATTTAGAACTCCTGGCTGGGTTCATTCTCCAGTGACAGGGTGGTGGACCCGGATGACCAAGTTCGTTTTGGACGAATTGGATGCGCCCCTCTCCCAAGCTGGTTTGAAAGTTCCTGTGCGGGCCACCAAGTTTGGGATTGTCCAGAGCCACTTTCACTTCTTCTCCATACTGGAGAAATATAACCCTGAGACTTGCACTTTCTTCACCCCTGTGGGGGAATTAGGCTTCGCTCTTCACGAGATGCACGAAGTCTCGGGACTTCTTCTTGGGGATTTGCCGTATGAAGAGTTTGTTCCGGGATCGGCGGAACTTTAACTTTTAAAGAAGACCAGCCCTGAAATTTATGCCACTCTATGGGAAGTCATGTGTCACTTCCACATCTGCATGCAGCTGACGGGGGCCCGTGAAAGTGGCATTAAACAAGTGTCTTGGGCGGAATATTTATTCCAGAACTTGACCAATAAGGGGGGCTTAGTGTCCAGATTATCTGCCAGTACTTTGGAAGAAGTCCAAGCCCGAATTGACGATGCCACCTCCCACTACACAAATGAGTCCAAGGAAGATGTTTTCCCAGCCCATACGGAATTTGAGAGTTTCCATTACCAAGCTCTACTCCCTATCTCTGATACGGCGCTTTTGGCTGGGTATTTAATGTTGTGGCTCAAGCGGTGTGTCGTCCCTACCAGGCCGATCGATGCTCTTGCTGCTGAGGTGATCTACCCCGCTGTCCTTTTAGCCCATGGGAGGTCTGTGAGTCTCCTTAGTGCCATGGTGGGTTGTTTACAATTTGGATTACGGGAGTTGGCCTCGGATTTTGTTGACATTACAGAGGTAGAGTCTGGGGGTCACAAGGCTTTCAAGACTCCCAATCCTAGGGTGCCAATGCTATATACCTATTTGATGGCTTGGTACGTGCTCCACTGTCCTCCTTTGATGAGCGCAGCCTCTCCCCCAGGAGATTCATTCATCCCGTTCGTGCAACGATTAGAGTCTGCGAAATGGGAAGGGGGGTATATGGTTAGGATCCGTCAAATTTTGGCGCGAGATACTCATTTCCATATCTTTCGCTGTTTCCCTGATTTTGAAGGCGGCGCTTATAGAGCAGAATATCAGGACGTAGCAGGTCCTAATGGATTCACTCAGCTGAGTGGGGGTGTTTTTCATTGGCTTCTCTCCATCAGGCCAGGCTACTTAGTCTTCCGGCAAGGCGTCAACTGTTTCGTCGAGCCTTACCAGCCCTACAGGTTTGCTCGCCAATTTGGGTACGATCAAGTGTACATCGGGAACCCTCGTCCTCAACTATCAGTTGTGGGCAATCTATATGAAGGAGCCAGGGCCTGGTATTATTCTGTGGCAGGTTGTACCAAGGCCGTATTCAAGCTTCCTCACAAAACTCCAAACTCCTACACTTCCATCAGCTTCTGCAATTGGTACTACGCTGCTTCTCAGACTCCCAATTACAACTTAAATACATCTTGCCTAAAGGACATTAGGCACATGTATGCTTTAAGAAAGGGGTCCAAGACATCCCGCTTGAGAGGGATTGATGAGTTTCTGGCTATTGAAAACTAGCCTGCTGGGCAGGAAGATGAGCAAAGAGCTGAGCCTGTTCAAGCGGAAGAGCAACAAGCGGTTAATCTCCCCGTGACCAGAGCAGCTGGGAAGAGAAAACTCTCAGCGGATGAGGCCGGCAAATATGATAAACAGATTCGTCGGAAGTTGCTGGTTGATTCTCCCCCCAAAGGGCAACAAAAGTCTAAGTTGATGGCAGATGCCATCAGAGCTGCCAAAGATGAAGAACAACAGGAATCTTCTGTTGCGGGCTTGCCACATAGGACCGGGCTTCGCTCTTATGGGCCAGCCCTTTCGGGCGATGTTTCTTCTTACCATCCCCCTCAAGATGAAGAGGATGAGTTTATGACCACAGATGCAGAATCTGCACCGGTGATGGATCTTCCTAAGTCTCCGGTATTGGAGAAGAGGGATATCGAAGAGAATCCATCCCCTTCTCCTTCCTTGCTAATGTCACAAGCTGGTGATTTGGTGCCTAGTCCTACAACGGGACTTATGACTAAACCAGCTGCTGACACCAGTCTTCCTGAACCTTCAGCTACCCGGGATGATGAGGAGCGAGTTGATTATGAAGGCTCCTTGGTTGGTAATGAAGCTGACGAAGATAGAGATGGTGAGGATGCTGAAGTTAGCAATTTGCCGGGTGATGACGCGGAGGATGAGGAGCATAATTCTATGGATGACATAACTCTTTTTGACGATGCTCCCAAGGTTCCATCTGATAAAGCATCAGGTTATACTCCTTTTTATCTCACCGGTAAGCTTAATTTGTTTCGACTTATCCCGCACGCTTTTTCCGCATTCTGACCGTTTTTTCGTGCAGGTTCACCTACTCCCGGGACTACTTCAGCTGCTCGTTTAGAGCAAGAACCTGTGCTGGCGTCGGCTCCTCCACAAGAGCAACATCTACCTGGTTCACCCAAGGCAACTGCTCCGCCTGCCACATTACCTGAGACCACTGCAGTGACTCCTCCTCTAGAACAGCAGCTTGAGCCAGTGTCAGCCCCTTTGCAGGGACAAGCTTTGCATGACCCTTCTGCGGTGGAAACTTCACAGAAAGCTACGATGAAGATCTCACTTACTCCAACAGAGGTTGGGCCAAGCTCATCTCAAGTGAAGGCATTGATGGCTTTGACCTCAAGTCCTTCGCAACTGAACATTTCAATTGCTTCTGTGGCTTCGGCACCTGGATCGCCTGCTAGTCATCATCTTGATGCACCGATCTCAACTGCTGGAGGGGTATCTTCAGGTGCGGCTGTCAGGCTTGCTAATGCACCTAAATCCCTTCAGATCTCTTTATCATACCTGAACGTCCTTGCGAAGACGATGGTTGAGTCCATGATGAATGGTCAAGGAACTTTGAACTCCTTTCGACCTCTTCTGGAGGCAGGCTTAAATGGAGTCAGGAGCGTGGACGACACTCAATGGTTCGAGCGCTGTTCAGAAATTATTCTTTGTTTGGAAGAGAAATTAGAACGCTTCGAGGCAATGGGCCACATGGAACTTTAGCCGCAAATTATGTTAACTTTGGCTAAGCTTCAGGTCGCAGAGGTACTTCAGCGAGAAGCACTAGAACGGGACTTGGCCGAAAAAGAGCGTCAGATTGCGGAGCTTCATGAGCGGAACACTCTGAACCGAGAAGAACTAGAATGCTCCACTGCTTCTATGAATTTACTCCGGGACAAACTTGTTGAAGCTGAAGCCGAAGTCCTACGATTGAAGGCTGAAGTTTCTCGTGAAGAAGGTATTGTCAACCTCCTTAGCACTCAGAATGCAAATGGTGCTTTGGAATATCATACCCAGTCTCTAGCCCTAGAACAGGCTAGGAACAAAATGGCGGCCTTCGTCGTATCGAGTGCGGATGAACTCCGGGCCAAGGCTGAAGCTGTGGTGCAAGCTAATCACGAGAAAGAATTAGCTGAGCTCAGGACTCAACTCACAGCTTTTGATTTGATGCGTGAGTGAAATTTTTTTTTAAGGTTCTTTTGATAAGAACAAGTTTGTCTTGTATCACTTTCTTTTGGTTTTTGAATAAAAAGTGATATTGATCCTTTAGTATTCCTTGCATTTATCATGCCTTGACTTTAGACAACGAATCACGAGGAATACTCGAAAATTTTCTGTTGTAAGGTAACTCTAGAAAATTTCCGACTGCTGGGGATAAACATTTGATTATTCTCCCAGAACCAAGTTGTAAAACAGAATCCTTCCCGTGTTATTTTGGTTTTAAACACTGAAAGAAGTCTATAAATGCCAAAGATGTAATTTTGACTTGGTAAGGGGAAGATCACGATCAGGGTAATTTTGAGGACTTATCGCTCTATTGAAGAGAGTCGATAAGTTGATTTTGTCAGAGGTATAATTTTAACGTGACAAGAGAAATTGCGATTGGGGCAATTTTGGGGACTTATCGCTCTATTGGGGAGAGTCGATAAGTTGATTTTGTCAGAGGTGTGATATTAACGTGACGAGAGAAATTGCGATCGGGGCAATTTTGGGGACTTGTCGCTCTATTGGGGAAAGTCGATAAGTTGATTTTGTCAGAGGTGTGATATTAACGTGACGTCTGTGGGGATAAGATTTTTTTATGTCTTGCTGGGGAAAGTCACTAAGTATTATCGGAGTGATGAATTATAATACTTAGGATTTGAACAAGATTTTGGGTAGTTTCATTACCCCACTGGAAGGAGTTGATAAACTGGTTATTTATTGCCCTGTTGGAGAGAGCTAATAAATTGACAATAATCTGAGTGATTTTGGTGACTTATCGTTCTATTGATGAGAATCGATAAGTGGATTTTAACAGAGGAGTTATAGTCATATTGGTAGTGATGATAACTAAATTCAATCTCTGTTAGGGTGATGACCATCTGAGGTGCAATATTAACCTGATGGGTTGAGGAGATACAGAGCTTTAAACGTACTCTGCTGAAAGAATCCATGAACTTAGAGAATAAATATCAAGGATTCTTCATTTGGAAGAGTTATAACGCTAAGGTGACCCTTGCGTTTGAGGTATGAAACGCGAGGTTAAGAACTTTCATAACGCTGGTCTGAGCCTAGCGTTTGAACGTGGGTGTGTACTTCGCGTTGAGATTAAAGTCTTAACTGACTTTATCTAAAAACGTAAAAGATTTACATTTTGAAATATAAAACGGTTGGGATTCTTTTAGAGTCCCGAACCATCTCAACAGCTTGATAGCTGTTATAATTAGACCTGAGTGGTCATATCAAGAGTCATTCGACTCTTTCCACTTTCGGCCATTTCCAAGAACGAGAAATCTCGTTTGACTTCGGCGAGATCTCCGACGAACTTCGTCTCCTTCGTTCGAAAACGCCTCCTCCGATCTACTGTGCTGATGGCACCACGGAGGACGGGTTCAAGCTCCAAGAAAGTCGCCGGAGCGACTTCTGAAGCACCGTCGGTTGAGGACGCCGGCGGTGTTCCCGTTCGTGCTAGGACGTCGCCGTCGACCCCGCCGTCACAGGAGTTTCCCTGTCGTGATAAGTGCCGATTGAAAGAACTTGCTTTGGCAAGTTTTCTGAAAACCCTAGATGGGTTCTTGATAACGAGGAAGATGACTCGTTTTAACTCGATGAAAACGCGGGGTTGGGACCCCCTTTGGGTTTTCGACCCTCGCGTTCCAATTTTTCAACACGAGGTTCAACTCTCGCGTTTGAGACTTCTGACGCGAGGCTCGACCCTCGCGTTGGAGATTTTAACCCTTTATGTTTTGGGTTCTATCTTTATGTCGATAGCTCACTTATAGCTGCTAACATCTGCTTTTGATTGTGCAGTGCTTCTACCAAACGTGCCGCTTTCGCAAGATCATCATTTTGGGTATATTGGCGGGCCTGATGCGAATGAAATTTTTAGCCTTCACAACATAATTCCGCTTTGTACTTTCGCCGACTCGGAAAGAACGGTCATGATTAGGTCCCCTCGATGTTCTACTCTTAGAATTTTGATCACTGACTTAGACATGGAGACCCCTGCTGGTCATGCCCAGTTTCCTAAACCGGCGTTCATATCGGAGATCGAATACCCATCGATGATCACCTCATACATGCAGAAGATTCGAAGCTGTTGCGGAAAGTTGATAATCGCTACTTCTTCCTTCCGAACATGAAGAGGATGTACCCCCTCTCTTACTTTTTGAATGCAAGCCGCCGTCGGAGTCTGACTTTCGACATAGTCAAAGAGAAGGAAAATGTGTCGTTTGGATTTGGTCGGCGAGCTCGTACACAAATCGAAGGGCAGCTCAAGGGATTGAGACCTGGTTTATTTGAGAAGAAGGACCAGATTCCGGAAATGCCACGCCCAGTGAACCTCTTTATTCGTCAATTCCTTGCAACTCAGGGTGAATTCTCTACCCAAACGTTCAGGTCCCCTGGATGGGTCTATTCTGGAGAAGGAGGTTGGTGGACCCGCATGATCGACTTCGTTCTTGATGAACTTAAAGAATCACTCACTCAATCGGGTCTCACCATTCCCGTGTTAGCTACTCGACGGGGTGTTGTGCAGAGTTATCATAACTTCTTCGCTATGTTGGAGAAGTATAACCCTGATAGCTGCACATTCTTCACACCTGCAGGAGAGTTAGGTTTTGCTCTTCATGAGATGCGAGCAGTGTCGGGATTACCACTTAGGAAAACACCCTACGAAGAGTTCATCCCCACTACCGAAGAGCTTTCTCAGGTAAGGTTGGCGCACCCAGAAGTTTATGCTACTTTCTTGGAGTTGATGTGCCACTTCCACATATGTGCTCAAGTCTGTGGGACGCGTGGGGGAGGCATCATGCATACCACGTGGGCAGAGTATCTCTTTCAGAACTTAAACCGAAAAGAGGCAGCCGTCTCTCGTGTTGCAGCCATCTCTCCCAAGATGGCCAAAGCTCGGATTAAGGCTTCTAATGCTACCTACACAACAGAGCATATGGAAGATGATTTCGAGGCTGGTATCGAGTTCGAAAGTTTCCACCACCAGGCCACAGTCCCTATTTCTGATGCGGCTCTTCTCGCGGGCTTCTTCATGATTTGGCTGAAGTGGTGCGTGGTACCGACAAAACCAGCTGAGGCTATATTAGCTGAGGTTGTGTACCCAGCTACTTTATTAGCGCATGGAAGACCTGTGAGTCTCCTAACCGCTATGGTCGGCTGTATACAAAATGGCCTGAGGATGTTGACCTCAGAACTTTTCAGCGCTTCAGAAATTACAGCTGTCAAGAAGAAAGCTGGGAGAGCTCCCTCGCCTCGTGTACCAATGCCATATACGTATTTGGTGGCCTGGTTTGTACTGCACTGCCCCTCACTGATGACAGGAGTATACGAGGGCGACGACGCTTATATTCCCTTCGTACAGAGATTAGAGTCGGCCACGTGGACATATTCTTACATAGTCAGGGCTCGACAACTCCTATCTCGGGAAGATGGTTATCGGATTTTCTGTTGCGCTCCTGACTTTGACGGAGCTGATGTAGAAAATGCTCTCTTTATAGACTTGCTTTTTGAAGGCTCGCCTTCTTTGGAAGAGGGCACATTCAACTGGCTTCTTATGATCAGGTTAGGCTACCTGGTCTACCGCTTGCGGGAGAAGTGCTTCATTGAGCCTTATGTACCTTCTCGATTCGCTAGGCAATTCGGATATGATCAGCTTTATGTTGGCAATCCCAACCCGGCATTGGCTCATATTGGGAATTTGTATGAAGGAGCTCGCGCATGGTACTTCTTTTCAGCGGGAGGAACTCACGCGCACTTCACTTTGCCTAACTCGTCGCCCGGTTGTTCTACCGTTGCAGATTTTCGCAACTGGTTTGAAGAGGTCTCCCAAATCTCGAACTACGATGTCTATGCTTCCTGCATAAGTGAGATTCGAGAGTTGTATCGTTCGAGGAGTAGATCTTCGAGTTCCCGTTTGCCGGGGATAGAAGAATTCCTGTCTTGTGAACAGGAAGCATCCGGGGCTGTTGAAGCTCCTAGGAATTTGTCCACCATCGAGCCTCCCAAAGAAGAAACTCCTATGGAGATTGAAGAGGAAACACCGATTGCTGACTCTCCCGAAGAAAAGTCAATTCCAGAAGCGCCTGCTCTTGAACCTCGTCTTCTGAGATTGGGTAAGAAGGCACTTTCTGCTGCTGAACAAGGCGAGCATGACAGGAGGGTGTGTAAATGACTGCCTGTCGTAGCCAAAAATTCAAAGAAGACCAAGTTGATGGGAGACGCGATACGATCAGCACGTGCTGCATCTCCTGAAAACAGAGAGGATATTACGCTTCCCACCGCTCCTCCAAGTCTTGAAACGACAATCGGTGAGCAGGAAGAGGATATCTTAGGCTCCACGTCAGAGCTGATCAAAAAATTCTTATCTGAAGCCCCGCACACCTCTACTCGCACTGATTATGCGAACTGCTTCGTTTATCTGACTGCTCCACCCCCAAGCTCTGAAACACTGAGGGAGCTCATCGGACAACTAGAACGTTGGATGCAAATAACCATCGACGTTGTTAGTCTTGGAGACGTAAGTTACAAGGTTTTTGAACCTCATTTGCTGGAATGCTTGGCTAAGATCAAGCATCAGGGCGATAAAATATGGACCGAGAACTGTCGTGAGAGCCTCGTCATCTTGGAATATGAGCTGGAATTCCTCTCCATGCTGCAACGTGACGACATAGGCCCAGAAGTGGATCGGGCTATTTCTGAGGCCAAGGCTTCGAGAGCACAACAGCAAGAGGATCTTCGGAAGAATTTATCCGAAACAGAACCTCGTCTTGCTCACCTGCGTGAGGAACATCTCCAGGTACAAAGGGACATGGGCAACCTGGCTGTGGGTCTCCGGGATACTGCAACAGAGTTTGCTCGCGCCGGTATCGAAGTACCTCAGATAAACATTCGGCTTGCTGATGGTGTGGAAATTTTAAAATGATTTGCTGCTTATTGCGATGGACTCTTCAAATGCTATTGCGACGAAATCGTTGCTGCCGACAAGCTTCGGCGAGAACTTGCAGAAGCAACGCCTAATGAAGAGGAGCTCAAGAGCAAGATTACTGAAGAAATCAGAAAGGCTCGCGAGGAGAATATATCAACGCTGAAATCTAAGCTCAAGTCTTTTAGACTGATGAGTCCCGATGCTTAGGATTTGCGCCATTTTTGGTGGAGGAATAAATTTGTATCATTTTCCTTTCAATTGTTTTCATCTTTGTATTGGAATTAACAATATTGAATGGAAATGATTTCATTTTGGTTTTCATCATCTCTTTTGTTGAAACATGATTTCAAGACAATGAACAGTAATGCAAATGCTGTAAATATAGTGTCAACTCAATATGAAAACGAAATTCTCTTTATTATAACTTGAAATAATTCCAGAAAATTTCAATCGTCAGAGGTGTAGTGTTAACATGACGAAATACAAATAGAATTACACTATAAATTGGCAACCCCCAGCCTGATTTAGCTAGGGTTTAGGGGGCTACATGATTCACGGGAAATATCTCTTTAAGAATTTCCCATTGATTGGCATCATGAGTCTGTCTCCTTTTTGATTAATAAGGCGATAGGCTCCATTCGAATAAACTGATTCTATTACGAAGGGCCCCTCCCATTTAGGATTGAACTTCCCTTTGGTTTTGTGTGTCATCACCATGGGTCGCCTGTTGGCCAAAACCAAATCGCCTTTCTTGAAAGTCTGTTCCTTAACCTTTTTGTTGTAGGCCTTGGAAATACGGGCTTAATACAATTCGATCTGCTGCTGAGCTTGGAGTCTTTTGTCGTCCAAGGCTTCAAGTTCTTGCAGGCGTCGTTGATGTTTCTCTTCTTCTGTGAGTCCCGTTGTAATTGCAACTCTCAGAGAAGGAATCTGAATCTCGAGTGGCAATACGGCTTCACAGCCGTATACCAGAGAGAATGGTGTAGCTCTCGTAGAGGTCCTCACCGTTGTGCGGTAAGCCCATAGACATTCGCCGAGCCTTTCATCCCAATTGCGCCGACTCTTAGAAACAAACTTTTTGAGAAGCTTCACTATGGTTTTGTTGAAAGCTTCTGCAAGACCATTTGCTGGCGGATAATATGCTGTAGATGCGACGCTCTGAATTCTGAATTTGTCACAAAACCTTTGGAACCCAAAACTGACGAATTGTGTCCCGTTGTCGTGAACTATCCGTCTTGGGACTCCAAAACAGTAGACAACATGGTGTTTGATGAACTTGATCACATTGGAAGTCTTGACTTCTTTTAACGGGATTGCCTCCGCCCATTTGGAGAAATAATCGGTCACGGCCAGAATGAACCAGTGCCCTTTGGAGGTCGGAGGAGAAATTGGTCCTACGATATCCATACCCCATTCTTCGAATGGCCAGGATGCAGATGTGGGATGTAAGTTCCCAGGTGCTTGATGGATAAAATCCCCATGAATTTGGCACGCGTGACAACGTTTAACGTAATCAGCCGCGTCTGAAAACATCTTCGGCCAATAATAGCCGATTCGTCGGAGACGATCTCCTAATTTAGCTCCGGGCTGATGAGCTCCGCACATCCCGTCGTGGGCTTCTTTAAGGGCTTCCCTTGCTTCCTTTCGAGAAAGACATCGAAGCAAAATCCCGTCATGGGATTTACGATACAGAGTCTGAGAGACTGCATCGTAATAGAATCGGAGGGCCTTTCGTCTGATGGCGGCCGCTTCCTTAGGGTCATCGGGTAAAATTTCGTATAGGACATAGTCAATATATGGAAATCGCCAATCTCTAGACTCGAATTTGTAGGCGTATAAAATTGCCTATAGGTCCCTTAGCATAGCTCGACACGGGGATTCGACAAATCAACGGACGTTCGAGGCGACGAATTGCACACAAGCGACGGAATGTGTTCGCGTGCGGAACCAATCCAACGGTTCGGGAAATCAACGAGTTGTCCAACAACAAAACGGATTTGAACTCAAACACCGACTGGATTTACTGCCAAATCGGGAATCAAGTTAACAAATCGATTCCAGACCAAGTCAACCGCAAAACCCGAATCACGGGCACAAAGAGGCAAAAACAACCGAACGACGGAAACCAGCACACCCGGGGGGACTCGGCCGGAACCGAACCACCCTACGGTGGCTCGGCCCAAGCCGAGCCACCCTAGGGTGGCTCGGCAGCCGAGCCACCTTGGGGTGGCTCGGCATGAGCCGAGCCACCCTAAGGTGGCCGGCTCACTTTCCCCCCCCTCTCTCTTGTGCACACGGGCACAGTTCAGAGAGGCTATAAATAGGAGAGGGGGTTGTTCTATGCCGAGCCACCCCAAGGTGGCCGGCTCACTTTCCCCCCCTCTCTCTTGTGCACACGGGCACAGTTCAGAGAGGCTATAAATAGGAGAGGGGGTTGTTCATTTGAGGGGACTTTTGGAAGAACTTTTGGAGAGCCGAAACTCTGCCGGATTGTGACCTCACCTCGGAGTTTTGAAGGCTTGAAGACTTGGACACTCGGATTCAGTTCTTGACGAGCACCCGCACCAAACAAGGCAGGAGTTCGAAGGAATCTAATCCTCAGATCTACATCGTTACACTCCGGATCAAAGCTTGGTTCTTTGATCCCAAGATTCGAGCGGTTGTTTCCTTGGTGAAACAATCCCTCCCGGCTATTATCTTCTTGGTGGGATAATACCCGTAATACTTCGTAGATCTACTCGGATCTAGATCGCGTGGTGGTCCACGGTAAATAACCCCGGCGTAGGCAAACAACCCACAAAAGCAAGAGACCGGATAACAGGATCTTGTGATTTGTTCGACAAATAAGGAAAGTTGTAATTTTTCTTTATTTTCTTTGATTTTCGTTGTAACCGGTTCTTATAAAAAGACCGGATCTTTGTAACGCAAAAAGTTGTTATTTAAGAGTGCAACGGAATCAGCAATGAAGAAAGATTTGATTTTTCCCACGAACAATCTGGCGACCACAGTGGGAGCCACCGATCTCGCTGCCGAGATCGGAGCGTCGCAGCCGCGGATCTCGATCCCGGTCGTGGAGGAGGTCGAATACGAGTTCGACCAGCAGAAGTATGAGGAGTACGTGTCTTCGTCCGGATCTACCTCCTCCCCTAAGTCCAAGAAGTCCCAGAAGTTCTCCACCAGGAGAAAAGTCCGTTGGTCCGAAGAAGTCGAAGCCACCAACGACGACCTCACCCCGATTGACGCCGAAGTTGCGTTGGGTGAAGTCCTACCGGCCTCTAAGAAGGTCAAATCCGCCGTTGAAGGCGTGGTGACTCTCTCTAAGAGAGCCCGCCAGAGGCAGCGTCAACGCCTTGCGAAGCAATTCGCAAAGGCCATGGAGTCCGTTGACGGGGTCCGCTACCATGCGGATCTGAAGAGCAAACGAGGCAAACAGCCTCAACAACAAGTGAAGGGTGGTTCCTCCAAGCCATCAACTATGGAGTGGGTGTAGGCGTATAAAATTGCCTATAGGTCCCTTAGCACAGCTCGACACGATGATTCGACAAATCAACGAACCATCGAGTGACGAGGCGACGAGGTCAACAAATTGCACGCAAACAATGTCAATCGCGTGCGGAATCAATCCAACGGTTCGGGGAGTCAACGAGTCGTCCAACCAAGAACGGACTCGAACGAATCGCGATCAAATCAAGATCAGTTTCGGACTCAAACTCAGAAGTGGAATTACTGCCAAATTGGGAATCAAGTCAACAAATCGATTCCAGAACAAGTCAACCACACAAACTGAATCAAGTCCAAACAACGGAGAACCAGAAACACCGGAAAACAACCGAACGACGGAACCCAACACACCCGGGGG
>BQKN01036375.1:0-17431 GCA_022839385.1 Asparagus kiusianus
CGCATTCGCGGCAACCGGAACAACAACAACTGAAGTAACCAAATCAGTGTGGCCCTCTAATTCCGTTACCTAAGCAAATCAAGATTAAATTTTGATCGAAACCCATCAAAGAAACCCACAAACTGTTACAAAATTACTTCGAAAGCTAGGGTTTTACCAGCATCCCGGTGTCGGTGCTGAAGATTGAGACGGTGTTTCCAGTGCAAACGAGCAGCTTTTTCGCGTCATTGGAGAAAACTGGTGCTGATGACACGAAGTTGTTTCCTCCTGTGATCATGATTTTGATGATTGAATCGGGATTTGATTTTTCTTTCTTTTTCCTCACTCTTTTTTGTGTTCAATTTTGTGTTTGTTTGAGCAGTCGAGCGAGTTTTAACGGTGGGAGGCCAGTAGCGATGAGAATTAGGGTTTTACAGGGGCCTGCAGCTCTGCTGTATCTCCGGAACAGGGTAGACTTATATGCTGTTTTTTTTTCATATATCCCCTCTATATATTTGGAAAATTTCCTCAAGCTCCCCGGACCTGATAAATGGTGCTCCCGCCACCTACGATTTTTAACGAATAATACTTCCCTCGTCTCGACCTCTTGTTTCCCAAAATAACATCTAGCGCTTGGTCTCCTTCTTCTCATGAATTCGTAATTCTCAAAAACTCCTTTCTCATTTCTCTCCTTCTTACTTGACCTTGATGGAATGAGCACCTACAAATAAGGACTTGAACAAAGATTTTTGGACAAAATGGACTTCAACTTAAATTTTCTTTGATAAAAATATTACAAGTAGTGCACTTCTCTCCTACACCTTTCTTGCACCTACACGTCACTTCCTCACTCTTCTCTCTCTAAAATTTTTCTTCTCACAGCCGCTCTAACTCCCACTAGGCTTCAGCCTATCTCTCTAGCTCTACAAAGCAATCACTTCACTTCTTTTCTCACACTCTCTCTTTAACTCTACAGAGCCTACTCTTCAACCTACACTTTAGCCTTTTCTTAGCTTCACTCTTCCCTTCTCTTGTTTTCACTCCCTTGACCCAAACCGAATGGCATCAACCCCTTTTATAGGGTTCAATGTCAGTTTGTTTTTTTTTTCTCTAGAAATTTCCAAAAACCTCCATGGCAGCTTCTAATGACAATTTCCAAAGTTTGCTAGATGGATAGAGAAGCTTCTAGGTTTCTTGAAGTCGGTGCCGCATGACTTCTAACACTCCCCCTCAACAGTGACTTTATTATTTACCAGTCCGAGTTGCTTCTTAAGTTTAAAAAATGTTTCTGCCTTCAGTGGCTTGGTGAAGATGTCAGCAATTTGATCTTCGGTCCTGCAATATGTCAGCATCACAGTCTTCTTTTTAACTTGATGTCAGATGGAATGATATCTTATCTCTATGTGTTTGCTTCGTCCATGTGCTATCGGATTTTTGGCAAGTGCAATAGCTGACTTGTTGTCGATGAGAATCTCCGTCGGTGTTTCTTGTTCATGTTGCAGCTCCTTCATTAGATTTCTAAGTCATATCGTTTGACATGCACCTGTAGATGCAGCAATGTATTCTGCTTCGCAACTTGATAGAGCAACAACGGACTGCTGCTTTGATGACCAAGAAAAGGTTGCTGATCCAATGCTGAACATGTAGCCGGATATACTCTTTCTTTCATCCAAGTCTCCCCTATAGTCATTGTCGGTGTAACCGATTAGTCTTGGATCTACACTATGTGAGTAAAATAATCCTTCATCAATGCTTCCTTGAACATACCTGAGAATCCTCTTGGCCACCTTAAAGTGTTCTTGCCTTGGCTCCTCCATGAATCTGCTCACCAGTCCAACCGCAAACATTATGTCGGGTCTTGTGATGGTCAGGTACCATAGGCTTCCGACTAAGCTCTTATACAAAGTTAAATCAATAGAGATTCGTGGTGAGTCTCTCCTCAGCTTCACTCCGACTTCGACAGGAGTTACAAATGGTTTGCAGTTGTTCATGTTGAACTTCCGAAGGATCTCATTTGTGTACTTTTTCTGAGAGATGAAGATTCCTCTCTCATATTGCGATACTTCTAATCCAAGAAAGTATGACAGTTTTCTAATGTCAGTCATCTCCATTTTTCTAATGTCAGTCATCTCGAACTCCCTGATCATGTTCTTCTTGAACTCCTCGAACATTTTTGGATTTTTACCGGTGAAGATCATGTCGTCCACGTAGAGACATACGATCATGATGTCTCCATCCTTCTTCTTGGTATAGAGAGAGTGCTCATACGGGCTCTACTGGAATCCATTCTTCTGGAAGTATGCATCGATTCTGGCATTCCACGCCCTAGGTGCTTGCTTCAATCCATATAATTCCTTCTTCAGCTTATAGACTTTATCTTCTTGGTTCTTCACCTCGTACCCCGGTGTCTGCCTGATGTAGACTTCTTCTTCTTCTAGGTAGCCATTCAGGAATGCAGACTTCACGTCTATTTGGTAGATCTTCTACCGGTTCTATGCTGCCAATGCGATAATGAGTCGGATGGTGTCGATCCTCGCGACTAGTGCGAACACTTCTTCATAGTCAACTCCTTCTTACTGACTATAGCCCTTTGCAACAAGTATGGCCTTGTATTTCTCAATTCCACCGTCTTGATTTGTCTTTGTATTGTACACCCACTTACTCCAATTGGTTTATGGCCTTCCGGTAAGGTAGTGAGCTCACATGTGTCATTTTTCTTGATTGCCTCGAGTCATCCATGGCTTTTCTCCACTTGTCCTCTTGAGCAGCTTCTTCATAGTTGACCGGATCACATTCTGCAAACAAGCAGAATAGTGTATAGTCCTCCATCATCTCGATAGTTTCTGTATTATCGTACAGATCTCTTAGGCTTCCCATCCTCCTTGTTGCTCCCCCTGAATAACTTCCTTCACTTAAGTTGGATAGTGATGATGTCGGCGTCGATGTTGGGGTTGATGGAGCTGGACTATTAGGTGGACTTTGTTCTGGTCTTCCAAGCTCCTGCAAGTCATCATCATTATCTTCAAAGAACATACCTTTAATATTTTTGTCTTCATCGGTCCATTTCCAATAATCTTCTTCATCGAACTCCACGTCTCTTGAAATGATCATCTTCTTTGTAATTGGATTGTAGAGTTTGTATGCTTTTGTCCTCCTCTCGTACCCAACAAATATACACTTTTCTCCTCGATCGTCCAGCATCTTTCTTCTCTGCTCTGGGATGTGTGCATATGCAATGTACCCAAACACCTTCAGGTGGTTTACGCTTGGCTTGATGTTGCTCCACATCTCTAATGGTGTCTTGAACTTTACGCTCTTTGTCGAGCATCGGTTGAGGAGGTAAACTGCACAGTCCACGACTTCAGCCCAGTATGTCTTCAGCAGGTACTTGCTCTTCAACATGCTTCTGACCATATCAAGAATAGTACGATTCTTCCGCTCTGTTGTGTCATTCTGTTGTGGTGTGTAGGCAGCAGTGAGTTGATGAATTATCCCATACTGCTTGTTAAAATTGTTGAATGCCTTCGAAGTGTATTCTCCGCCGCGATCTGATCAGAGCACCTTGATGTGGTACCCACTTTGCTTTTCTACCATCTCCTTGAATTCTTTGAATTTCTCTAGAGCTTCGGATTTCTCCTTCAAGAAATAAACTCAAGTTTTTCTGCTATAATCATCAATAAATGTGAGAAAGTATATGTTTCCTCCAAGAGAGATGACTTCAAATGGTCCTGCAATATCTGTGGACCAATTGTAGCAGCTCTGTTGCTCTTATTGACTTTCCAACTTTGAAACTTCTTCTATGTTGCTTGTCCTTCATACAGCCTTCACATAGCTAGTTCGGATGGTTGATTTGCGGTAATCCTTTCACCATTTTCTCCTTCCACAGAAGATTCATGCCATTGAATGCAAGATGCCCAAATCTCAAATGCCAGAGCCAAGACTCATTCTTCATAATCATCTTTAAGCACTTGACAAGGTCAGTATGAATATTTAAGGTAAACAGTCTATTTCGAGACATATCACCTTTGCAATTACTTCATTTTTAATAGTGAGGGCAAGGTCTTTTAGATGTATATCATAGCCTCTTTCAAGGATCTGGCCTAGACTCAAAATATTATTTCATAGTGCTAGAACATAATAGACCTCAGAGATGTACCTATTCTCGCCCGTCTTTGTCTGGATCATTATCTTGCCCTTTCCCTGTACTGGAATCTTTGACTGGTCTCCAAAAGTGACATCTCCTTGCACCGTCTCATTTAGCTCAGTAAAGAACTCGATGCCGCACATGTGGTTACTGGCACCTAAATCCATATAATAGATATCTTGACTCTTGCTTTCATTCTCCTGGTACGTCAGTAGGACTGTTGAAGTGTCTGGCTACTCCCTTTCTACAAAATTACTTTTTTCTGCCACTTGATTTGGTTTCTCTCAGCATTCGTAGCTGAGATGGCCGTATCTCTTGCATTGTAACACTATAGTTGAGAGCTATCATCCTGGTAACTTCTTCCTTATCCTCATCCTCGCACGCCACGACCTCGTCCTCGATCGAACAATCGTTCACGATCTTCATTTCGATCTTGATTTGTATGGCCTCCTTGGTACTATGTCCTACGACCTTGCTGGAAGTTTGAACCACCTCGAAAAAAACCTTTGCCTCTGTAGCCTCTACGTCCTCTTCGACTATCTTCTTTGATAGTCATCTTACTCTGCAAGGATTGCTCTAGGTTCTCTGCTTTATTTGAACTGATATTTATATCTTGTTCATAAGCTTGCAGAGAACCTTGCAGCTCATCAATAGAAACTTTGGAAAGATCTTTAGACTCTTGTATTGCCGGAATAATATATTTGAATTTAGAGTCTAAAGTCCTAAGTAACTTCTCCATAATTCTTACATCATTAACTGCTTCTCCATTTCTCTTCATTTGATTAGTTATTGTCCGAACTCTACTAAAATAGTCTGATATTGATTCTATAGCTTTCATCTTCAATTTTTCAAATTCAACTCTTAATGCTTGGAGGCGTACCTTTTTTGGCTTTTTCCGCACCTTGATAGGATTTTTGTAAAACCTTCCATGCTTCTTTAGAGGACAGGGTGTTGGAAATCTTTTCAAACGTTGATTCATCTACTCCTTGGAATATTAGGAACAAAGCCTTTTTGTCTCTTTTTCTGACCTCCTTTAGCTCATTCTTCTGTATGGCGGTGAGAGTTGCTTCTGCTGCAGGTGACTCCGGTTTAGTGTAGCCATTCTCCATGAGGTCCCACAAGTCTTGCGAGCCTAGCAAGACTTTCATCTAGATACTCCAATTGTCGTAATTAGTCTTCATTAGCTTTAGAATCTGTGGTTGGATCATGTTTGCCATCTCGTACACGAGCACCTTCGATTGGCCCGGCTAGATCGAACGAGGCTCTGATACCATTTTGATGGAATGAGCACCTATAAATAAGGACTTGAACAAAGACTTTTGGACAAAAATGGAGTTCAACTTAAATTTTCTTTGATAAAAAATATTACAATTAGTGCACTTCTCTCCTACACCTTCTTGCACCTACACGTCACTTCCTCACTCTTCTCTCTCTAAAATTTTTCTTCTCACAGCCACTCTAACTCCCACTAGGCTTCAGCATATCTCTCTAGCTCTACAAAAGCAACCACTTCACTTCTTTTCTCACACTCTCTCTTTAACTCTACATAGCCTACTCTTCAACCTACACTTTAGTGTTTTCTTAGCTTCACTCTTCCCTTCTCTTGTTTTCACTCCCTTGACCCAAACCGAATGGCAGCAACCCCTTTTATAGGGTTCAATGTTGGTTTGTTTTGTCTCTAGAAATTTCCAAAAACCTCCATGACAGCTTCTAATGACAATTTCCAAAGTTTGCTAGATGGATAGAGAAGCTTCTAGGTTTCTTGAAGTCGGTGCTGCATGACTTCTAACAGACCGAGCCTTTTTCTTAATGTTCTTACTTGTCATCGGCTCTCCCCCTTAGTCATTGCCTCCCTCTATTGCTAATCTCCTCTTTTTCATTGTTGTTCATCACCCCAGAGAAGTCTTTTATAAAAATAAAAAAAGATATATGCGTTATTTTCCCATTAATAATATAATGAAAATCAAGGGGTCGGTTGAGAATGTTGTGGGTCTAGCCCAAGATAACGCCCACATGAGATTCACATGAATTAAAGTTTTATCTAGATGGAGATTTGGATGATCTAGTTGTAATAGGAATAGGTTTGGAAAATTCTATTTATGAGAATCATATAATCAATTTTCATGAATAGCAACCGCTGCAGTAATCTGCTATAGTAACCCGAGCGAAGAGAGAGAGAGAGAGAGAGAGAGAGAGAGAGAGAGAGAGAGAGAGAGAGAGAGAGATTTAGATTCAGGATAGCTTGGTTGTCCAATTGTAGTGATTCAAAAGTCGTTGTCTTCAGAATGATGACGTCATCGAGGGTACGTTGCTGGTTTCTTCACGGGTGTTAGAAATTTTTGGTGAGACGGGCTTTAGAGTTTTGGTGCCTTAGAGGTAACACTGTATCTTTCTCTTGTGATATAATCCTCAAGTTTAAGTGTAACTTGGAGGGGTTGTACTCTTGATTCATAGTAAAATCTTTCTCTCTGGATTACCCCGTGAATGTAGGCATAATTTATTGAACCACGTTAAATCTTGGTGTTTGCTTATTTGTGGTATTTTCATTAGTGTCGTTATTTGTTTAGTATTTAATTTTGTAGATTAATCTCCATAAAATTCCCAACAAGTGGTATCAGAGTCCTGATTCAAGGCGTGCTTTGGGATGGAAAAGATGGAGAGTTTTGACACAATGATGAAATTGGATTGTTCCAATTGGCAAGTATGAAAGTCCAAGATGGAAGATAGTCTGTATTATAAATATTTGCATGACCCTATTAAGGGAGATGAAGCCAAGCTAAAAAAGATGACTGATAAAGAATGGGAGAAACAACATAGGAAGGTGATCGATTATATTCAGATGTGGATCGACATCAGTGTGTTTCATCACGTATCGGGTGAGACTAATGTGAAGTCTCTTTGGAAGAAGCTTGAGGATCTCTACAAGTGGAAGACCATGGGAAACAATGCGTTTATTATGAGGCAGTTGGTGAACTTAAAATTCAAAGAAGGAAGCAACATAGCAGGGCACTTGAATGAGTTCAAGAGTTTGATTAATCAATTAGCTACCATGAAGATGACTATCGATGATGAGCTACAGGATTTATTGCTATTGGGTTCTTTGCTAGACAATTGGGAGACATTGATTGTAACAGTCAACAATGCGGCTCCAGATGGTGTGTTATCGATGAGTATGGTTACTAGTAGTTGTAAGGACCATGAAATTTTTGATACTAGTTAAAATAATTTTTTTTGTATTTTAAAATATTAGATTATTATTTTTCAAAAGAGTATTGTATTTTCTTAATTTTTAGAATTTTTTACGATTTAAAAACTCGTTTTTTATATTTATTTAATGACTTTGATAATTATAAATTAAATAGTTATGGTGAAAACTTTTAAATTAATATTTTTGTATTATTGTTAATTTTATTATTATTATTAATTAATTACAAGAATTATTCCCTAATTATTCTTATTTTCCCCCTATTATTTCTCTTACTTACTAATTAATCCCTATTATTTCTTAACCCTAACCCTAACCCGACCCTATAACTACCCTCTCTCTCTCTCTCCCCTCCTCATTATTCACGCCGCCTCAACTCTCTCGCGTAACCTCCCTCAACCCGTCACCATCATCCTCTCTCTCCTCTTCATCTCTCTCATTTTCTCTTCCTCAAAACCCATCTCGCCGTCCTCCGTTCGTCGCCGAGCTACCCCACTCCGTCGACCTCCTCCCGCGCACCGAGCCTCCAACCTCCCCCATCTTCTTCTCCCCCTCCGACAGCGCCACCCGCGCCTCCTCACGTCGTGAGCATGCCTCGCGGCCGCCGCCTTGAACCTCACCATCGTCAACCACCCTCGTCGTGCCTACCTCCTGCAGCCGCCGCTCAGCCCCTCCTCGCTGCCGCCTTCCCTCCACTACCCTCACGCCTCTAGCTCTACCTCCTGTAGCTGCCCCGCTAACCGCGCCATCCTGTTCGCCGCTCAGCCTGCCCCAAGCCCAGATCCGCCCTCATCTCAGCCGTTGACCACCCCCTCGTCCTCCTCCCTGATCCCGACGCAACCGCTAACCTCCTGAGCTCTATCCCCTGCTTAGATCCAACGAGCCGAGCCGCCTTCAGCCTCCCGCACCGCTTCCCTCCGACGACCATCGCCAGCCCCGCTCGGTCTCCTCGCCCCAACAGCCGCCGGCCACCTCAGCCCGTTGGCCGCCCTCGAGCTTGAGCTCCACCACCCGTGTCTCTAGATCCGCAACCCTCATCCGCCACCGACCTACCCCCGATGTCACCACCTCGTCGCTGTTGTTCCAACCCATCAGCCACCTCCCGTCGCTACAGCCCCTCGTCGAAGCTCTTCCCGACGCCATGCCCACCGCGTTGGATCCGACCTGTGCCGTCGACGTCGAATCATTCGACAAACCCTGAGGCAAGATTCCTCTTGCTCTTCGCCTCGTCAACTTAATATTTATATCTATGATGAACTGTTTTGATTATTTACTGGGATATATGTGAAATTATTTGATTACTGAAACTAATAACTAAAAATGATCAGAGAAAAAGAAAGAATAGAAAACGAATAACATGTTTAGGAAAGAATATCATTTGGACAGTGCCTGAGTAGACCCGACTTGACGTGTCAACACACGTAAGTCGACACGAAAGACGGAGTGCGATGACCGATCTTTTAGTTGATGCTGTAAGTCAACTCGAATAGCGGTGAGACCCGGCTCGACAAGTCGTAGGATTTTATTGGGAGTGACGTCGATATTTCATGTGTATAATAACTACTAATTGTGATCCCTCTTATACTGTTCATGCATAACGAATTGTTCGTAGTTTCTAATCATGTATTATAATCTTTATTTTATTGTATTAGTCTTAATTACTTGTTGTTCATGCTGTGATTGAGAACATTAGTAGTTCATGATTTAGTGGCCTCGTGCGTCATGAACAGACCTAGTGACATGTGTTGGTTCATTGATTGAATTTAGGTGGTGAACCCGAGTTTTACTAAGGATTATTGACTTAGAAAATGAGGAGAGTTGGATAGGGAAGTTATGGTTCATTTAATCGGATAAGGCTGTTGATATATCTTCCAGGCTCGCACCAGTGGATCGGTGTCGCCACTGGGGTTAGTTTGTTGAGTCACAGTGGATCAGTGTCGCCACTGGGGCTGATTGGTTAGGTCAAAGTAGATCGGTGTCGCTACTTTGGTTCATGAATTTATTTGATTGGATGCACTTAGGGGATATGCGAACAGTCAGTTATCCGAATATGAGAGTTGACTCTGTGTGAGATGTGAACCAGTGATCTGTTATAGGATGGGTAGTTATATGACTTCAATTCTTGTCTAAGTATGATTTTTGTGAGATGTAGATCAGTTATATTTCTTTCATACATAGATCGGGATTAATATTTAATTATCTACAATTTGAGACATATGGTATATACATGAGGGTTTCCTTGTTTGGATTATTTCGCTCGACGTACTACGTCTCTTGTTGTAGATTTTTAAGTATTAATTCCATCTAGTTGTATGACATTGTTACTTGGATGAGTATTATGATGGCTAGCTGCATGATCTTGTTACCTGGTTGATTTCCTTGGATTCTTTGGTTATTATATGCTATTGGTGGATTTTATCTAGTTTTTAGTATTCTAGTTGCATGTTTCTATTTATTATTATATCTGTTTCACCTTGGTCATTCGACCGTTTTCTTTTCTCCCTTGTGGGATCTTTTCGTATGCCATGCACGTTGACGTACAACTGATTTCTCTGGTGTACGTTAGATTTAGAAAACGGACAGTCTCAGTTCGGAATCGTATAGGAGCCAGAGGATTCTTAGCAGGGGTGCCTTGCAGAAGGAGTAGAAGAATCAGCTGAAGCGTAGTGGTTTTCTTCCGTAGTAGTAGTTGGACATTAAAACTCTTTTACTGTACTTTTCTTTAATTGATGATGGATTTAATATTTTAACAGTACTTTCTTTATGGACTATGCATTTCTTATTTCCTAGTTGGACTAGTTTGTAATGAGGGTATGTTGGACCCATATTTTTATATCTGGGATGATTTACTATTGATGATATGTTTATTCCTTATTCTGGATTGTCTTTATATTCTTGCTATTATGATCAGGGACTTGTGATTGAGATTTATGTATTTAATGCTTAGCGTATTAGATTGAGAAGAAAGAAAAAGAAAAAAAATAATGATAGTGTATATTTCTTCTCAATCTAATACGTCATGGGCTTGTTCACGTTCTGATTCCTGAGTATTTTAGGAAGCGGGGCGTGATAATAGTTTATTAAATAAGGAGACTCGGAGGAAGTCTACCAGCATAGATAACTCACACGCGCTTGTCACGGAGAATAGGGGCATGAGCAAGTACATGGACTAGTCCAGAGATCGTGGAACATCTAAGGACAGATCAAAGTCTAAAGGGAGAGGTTATTTTTATTGTGGGAAACCAGTTCATAGCAAGAAAAATTGTTGAACATTGAAGAAAGGGCAAGCTAGTAACAAAGATGAAAGAAAGATAAGAAGAAGAAAGCTGACAGTGACACTACAACTACTTTGTCTGAGATCGATGTTATTTTCATTTCTAGGGAAGAAGATTGTATGCTACAAGTCAGAATTCCGAATGTATAGTGGATACAACAAGTCTTGTTACCTCCAATTGAGATTTTTTCACGTCATATAAAGCATGTGACTTTGGCAATATGAAGATGGGCAATACCAGCTACTCGAAGATTGTGGGACTTTGCGATATACACTTGCAGACAAATACCGAATGCACATTGATCTTAAATAATGTATGGCATGTTCTTAATTTGCGGCAACTTGATTTCGGGTCTTACTTTGGACCGAATAGGATATTAAATTCAATTTGGTGGAGGAAAATGTAAAATCACCAAAGGCTCTCTTGTGGTGACTAGAGGAAGTATATATTATAATATATATAAGACTTAAACAAAGGCTTCATATGATTCTTTGAGCATGGCTCAAGATGATGACACTCTCAGTTAGTAGCATAGGAGGCTTGGGCACATGAGCGAGAAGGGGTTGCAAATATTGGCAAAAATATCTCTTATTCCCTTTGTCAAAGGTTTGTCACTCACCCCTTATGATTATTATTTGTTTGGCAAACAACATTGAGTTTCTTTTAGTAAGCCTTTTAAAAGAAAAGTTAATATCCTAGATTTGATTTATTCTGATGTTTGTGGTCCTATCGAGATGGAGTCTTTGGGTGACAATAAGTTTTTTGTCACATTTATTGATAATGCATCGCAGAAGATGTGGGTCTTCTTATTGAGGACAAAGGACCATGTGTTTTCAGTCTTCCAGCAGTTTCATGCCATGGTGGAGAGGCAGACAGGAAAGAAGTTGAAGTGTCTGCGTACTGATAATGGATGAGAGTACACTTCCATTGAGTTTAGAGATTATTGCTCCAAGCATGGTATTCGGCATCAGAGGATAGAGGTTGGTACACCGCAACATAATGGAATTGTAGAGAGGTACAACATGACCATTGTGGAGAAAGTCAGATGCATGTTGAAAATGGTGAAGTTACCTAAGAGCTTCTAGGCTGAAGTTGTTCGCACTGCATGCTACATAATCAATAGGTCTCCTTCAGTTTCTTTGGTTTTGATATTCCATAGAGAGTTTGGTCCGGAAAAGATGTTTCATATTCTCATCTGAAGGTGTTTGGTTGCAAGGCGTTTGCACACATTCCAAAGGAGAAGAGACAGAAGCTTGATGATAGAGCGGTTTCTTACATCTTCCTTGGCTATGGAGAAGATGAGTTCGGCTACAAACTATGGGATCCAGAAAAGAGACGAATTATCAGATGAACAGATGTGATTTTTTAGGAGGATCAGAACAGTCAGAGAGTGTTACTAGTGAGATTCCAGATATGACACCCGTTTCGTCTCAAGTACAGTTACATCCTACAGATATAGAGCAGGTGCATGATGATGATATTGATGATGACGGTCAGATACCAGAGCAGGGAGACGATGATCAAGATCACGAGCAGGAGGCTCCTTAGAAGGGGGAGCATCACCAGCAGTAAGAGTTTGTAGAACCACAACTTAGGAGATCAGCTAGAGAGCATCGACCATTCACGAGATATCCTCTTTCGGAGTATTCTTTGTTGACAGAAGAGGGGAAACCAGAAAGCTTTTAGGAGGCACATACTCATAAAAGATAAGGACAGATGGTTCCAGGCTATGAAGGAAGAGATGAAGTCTCTTGAGAAGAACGATATGTATGAGTTAGTGGATTTGCCGAAGGACAGAAAAGCTTTGAAGAGCAAGTGGGTGTTCAAATTAAAGAATGATGGATATAAAGAGATTCAGAAATACAAAGGCAGATTAGTGGTGAAAGGCTTTGCTCAGAAAAGGGCATTGATTTTGATGAGATTTTTTCACCGGTTGTGAAGATGACGTCCATTAGAGTTATCTTGGGTTAGAAGCCAATTTAGACCTCGAGATTGAGCAGCTTGATGTGAAGACTGCATTCATTCATGGTGATTTGGAGGAGGAGATCTACATGGAGTGACCGGAGGGTTTTGAAGTGAAGGGAAAAGAACACATGGTTTGCAGGTTGAAGAAGAGCCTCTATGGTTTGAAGCAAGCACCTAGACAGTGGTATAAGAAATTTGATTCTTTTATGTTGAGTCATGGCTATCTGTAGGTTGTCTAAAAATCACAACAGATAGCTTATCCCCATCAAACACCAATGACGGAAGTTATAATTTGACGACTTCCAGAAGGCTATAATTTGAAGACTTTCACGTAAAAGGTTACAATTTGATAACCTTCACAACAACTAATGAAAGATCTAATTCAACAGCCTTCACAATCAACATCGAAAGTTCCAATTTGATGACTCTCATATTTTTAAGGAGCCAAGACGAAGGTTACAAGATGACGATCTTTACGATGCTCTAACAAAAGAGACTACAAATTAACGGTCTCTTCATATTAAAATGCAGATATCTCTCAAACCGTAAGGAATTTGGCAAAACTGACGGAACAAACCGAACCCTATAGGATTAGTTTAGTCGGCTCCGTCTCGTCGAGATTGCCGATTTTTATATATAATTCGTCCAATTCCGACTTACGGTTTGAAAGTTGTGACATGTTCTTTACAGCAAGTTATGTTCTGAAGTCCGTGTGCAGGACTGGACTTCGTCTGAACATTGAACTTAGGCTGAAGTTCACCAAGCTCGCCAGAGACTCACTTCTGCTTCCAAGATTCAAAACACAGAGGTCATGCCCACGTTCCAAACTCAAAACACAGAGGTCATTCCCGCGTTCTAAACTCAAAACGCAGAGGTCATGCCCGCGTTCTAAACTCAAAACGCAAAGGTCATGACCACATTTGAGATTCAAAACGCAGAGGTCGTGGCTGCATTCCAAACTCGAAACGCAGATTTCGTGGACTTGAAACGTAGAGTTCAACTCTGCGTCCAACGACAAAAACGCACAGTTCATGCGGAGCCCAACTCTACGTCCCAGGTCCAAGACGTACAGTTTATGCAGAGCCCAACTCTGCGTCCCAGGTCCAATACGCACAGTTCATGCAGAGCCCAACTCTGCATCCCAGGTCCAAAACGCAAAGTTCATCTCTGTGCAACGCGACCTGTTCGTTTTTAGCCTAAAACAGGCCCAACTCTGCGTTTCAGGTCTAAAACGCAGAGTTCAGGCCCAGAACGCCGTTTTCAGCATTTGACTCGTGCAAGCACGATTTGAACGGTTCCAAAATCGTTTTCTCCCACGATTTGAGGGGATCACTATCCTATCATTGAGAGATTTATGGGGGGCAGTTACACCCTATTAAACCCTCATTAAGGAGAGATTTAAGGGGGTGATTACACCCCTAAATCCCCTATAAATAGTGGAAAACTCAACTGAGTTCAGGGGCTCTTTTTGGCTGACTTTTTGGGGATCCTTGATCGGGCATCTTGGAGCTTTCTGCAGCAACAAAGTCCTTGGAGCATTCCCTTGGCTTATTAACCGAACTTTCGGTTCAAATCAACTCTTTTTCAAGAGTTCAAACTCGTTCAGAGTTAAACTCGATCTGAGTCATCAACTCGTTCAGAGTTTCCAACTTGCTCTGCAAGTTCTTCTAAACTCAGTCAGAGTTTCAAACTTGCCACACAAGTTCTCCACAACATCAAATCGTGAGGAGAAGACCACGTTCTAGTGAATCAAGACGTTCGGATCGTCAACGGAGAGCAAACTCGACGTGGGCATTCGAGGGAGGCACTCCATCGCCACCGTGAAGAACCCAGAATTAAACAAAGGGGAGAATCCAGATCATTCTCCTCTCTTTTGTAATCAGGAAATCCAATTGTAACTGAGATTAAAGGAATACAAATCAATTTTCCTTCATTTCTTTTTACTACGAATTTTCCACAAACACTATCAGAGGATAGTTGCAGATTCGTGTGTACATTTCAGGAGATTTTTAGATTCTAGCTTCATTATCCTTTTGCTTTATGTAGACAATATATTGATTATTTGTCAGGATAGTTAGATAATCGGTGGGCTGAAGAAGGAGTTATTTAAATTTTTTAACATGAAGAATTTGGGCTCGGCACAGCAGATTCTTAGTATGGATATTGCTCGTAAAGGAAAGCCAGGAAGTTATGGTTATCGTAGGAGAAATATGTTGAACGACTACTTGATAGATTCAATATAAAAGATGCCAAGTCAGTCAGTACTCCTCTTGCAGGTCATTTGAAGCTTAGCAAAAAGTTTTGCCCGACTACAGATGAGGAAAAAATTGAGATGAAGAATATTCATTACTCTTCAGCTGTAGGGAGTTTGATGTATGTCATGGTTTGCACTCGACTAGATATAGCTCATGCAGTTGGCGTTGTGAGCATGTTTCTTTCTAATCTAGGGAAAGTTCATTGGGAATGTGTAAAGTGGATCTTAAAATATTTGAAAGGCAGTTCCAGATTGTGTTTGAGTTTTGGAGGTTCGAAGACGGTATTATATGATTTTGCAAATGCGGATATGGTAGGTGATCTCAATCACAGAAAGTCTACCTCAGGTTGGTTGCTCACTTTTGCAGGGGGAGCAATATCTTGGCAGATCAGGTTGTAGAAGTGTGTTGCTTTATCTACAACAGAGGCGGAATATATTGCAGCTGCAGAAGCCGGTAAGGAGATGAATTAGTTGAGAATATTTCTGCAGGAGTTAGGCTTGCAGCAGAAAATTATCAAATCTTCATTAATAGTCAAAGTATTCTTGATTTGAGCAAGCATTCTACATTCCATTCCAGGACGAAACACATTGATGTGAGATATCATTGGCTTAGAGAAATCGTTGAGAAAGAGAAGCTAAAGCTACAGAAGATTCACACATATAAAAATCCAGCAGATTTTTTAACGAAGATTGTTTCCAGAGAGAAGACCGAGTTGTGTTGGCAATTGGCCAGCATGAATTCCTGTTAAGGAGTTACAAATTGGTATACCCCCTCGTTAGGTTGGAGGGGGAGATTGTTGTGGGTCCAACCCAAGATAAGGCCCACATGAGGTTCACATGAATTAAAATTCTATCTAGATGAGGGTTTAGATGATCTAGTTATAATAGGAATAGGTTTGGAGAATTCTATTAATGAGAATCCTGTAATCAGTTTTCATGAATAATAACAGCTACAGTAACCAGCTATAGTAAACCGAGAGAGAGAAAAAGAGAGACAAAAGAGAGAGAGAGAGAGAAAAGTTCAGATTTCAAATAGCTCGGTTGTCCGATTGTAGTGATTCAAAAGTCGTTGTATTCAGAACGACGACATTGCCGAGGGTACGGTGATGGTTTCTCTGCGGGTGTTGGATATTTTTGGTGAGACGAGTTTTAGAGTTTTGGTGCCCTAGAGGTAACACTGTATCTTTCTCTTGTGATTTAATCCTCAAGTTCAAGTGTAACTTAGAGGGGTTGTATTCTTGATTCATAGTGAAATATTTCTCTCTGGATTGCCCCGTGGACGTAGGCACGATTTGCTGAACCATGTTAAATCTTGGTGTTTGCTTACTTGTGGTATTTTCATTTGTGCCGTTATTCGTTTAGTGTTTAATTTCGCAGATTAATCTCCATAAAATCCCTAACAGAGAAAACTTCAAAGTTGACAATGTTCTGTAAGAACTCTAAAGTTCAGGAGATCAAGTGGAATAAGTGAAGTTCAACGGAGCTATATGCAAAAGCTCTTAATGGGGGGCATTAAGTGAAATTTACACAATAAATATCCTAAAATAAAAAAAGGAAAAAAAATTAGAAATGTTGCACTTGGGGCCTCCTTATTTGCATGGAAATAGCCATGAACTAGTTGAAGTAAATGAAGTAAATGCTAGTTGAAGTAAAGGCTACTTCTGCTATTTCCGAGCAAAAAAAACTCTTTATTTCTCTAGAAAATCTATTTGCTCTGCTTCCTTAATTGCTAATGTAGCGCTTAGATGACACCACTACTTCTTAAAAATACTTATGCTCCTCTGGAACAACTCGGAAGTTGAGGAAAGACTTGTACGGGCCACATTAAAAATTAGGTACATGAAAGTAGGGAGTTTCAAAGTCCATCCTACTCCCTATTTTTATGAACAATAATATGGCATATTTTAATTAATAGATAATGAAATTAGATCGATGGTTTTAGCCCGTTCGTTTATTTTTTTAACGGGTTTTCTATAGAGTGCCCATGGGCACTCTATAAGAGAGGAGAGATAGAGAGAAATAAATGAGGAGGGGATCCCCATGCAAATTAGAGTCCCCTCTCTTCATTCATTTTTCTCTATCTCTCTACTCTCTTATAGAGTGTCCATGGACACTCTATAGAAAAACCGTTTTTTTAATTAATTGATAATAAAATCAAATCAATGTTTTCAGACATGTTTGCAGAAAGTGCTCATGCAATCATCTGTCTTGTTATAGAAAATGCATACACTTGGGTTATTCTTGAAACAAAAATGCACACATTAGCATTTGTTGCGCGCCTATGCGGAAGCGTTGCACGAACACACAAGGAACCTGTGATCACGAGTAGAAGAGAACCAAACACTTGCACAAACCAAGCCTAATACGACAAATCAATCCAAACACAGAGATATACGTGGTTCGGCAAGTTGCCTACGTCCACGGGGAGAGGATGGGGAGATTTCACTAAATCAAGGAGAATACAAAGGGTTACAATCACACAAATTCTCTCAGAATAACCCTCAACCAAAGATCTCACATTGCTCACAATATCTCCCTCTCACAATGCTCAAAAGATTCCTCAATCTCTGATAAAAAACCCTAACAAATCGTTTCCCTATTTATATCAA
>BQKN01036377.1:5275-17139 GCA_022839385.1 Asparagus kiusianus
CGGCCCGGTCGACCGCCAAAACCCTGTAGCAGATTTGGTCTCGGGTTCTTGCATCGGTCGACCGCGCCGGTCGACCACCAAACTCTCTGGAGTCTGATCGGTCGACCGGGCCGGTCGACCGGACGTAAATATGGTAGTTTCCTGTTCCGCTTTGGAATTCTATTTCACCCAGTATTCTATATATACCCCATACGATTTTAGGGTTTGTATCATCATAAAAAAAGAGCTTTTTGGCTGCAAAGAGAGAGAGAATCTCAGAGAGATTTAACCCTTGTTTGAGAGCTTGTATTTTCTTCTTCAATTAATAAAAAGATTGTGTGGTGTGACTCCCGAGGACGTAGGCACGTTGCCGAACCTCGTTAAATCTGTGTGTTCATCTCTTTTACTGTTTTTATAAGGTTAGATCTTTATTTGTGGTTTATTCCTACTTTCCTACTTTCAACACAAGGTCCGGAAGGGCAAGGGTTCGATTGATTGTTTCGAATCCCCAACAACTGGTATCAGAGCTTCGTTCAGCAATTTGTGTGAAAGCCATGGCAGAGGAAAGCAAATCAAAGATCGAGAAGTTTGACGGTTCAGACTTCGCCTACTGGAAGTCACAGATGGAGGACTATCTGTACCAGAAGGATTTGTATCGCCCGCTGATGGGCAAGGAAAAGAAAAAGAAAAAAGAGGAGTCAGATGGTGATTGGGAGGTACTGGATAGGAAGGTTCTAGGGCAAATCCGGTTGTCGCTCGCCAAATCAGTAGCCCATAATATTCTGAAGGAGAAGCTCATGGAAGCGCTCGCGAAGATGTACGAGCAACCGTCGGCAGCAAACAAGGTGCATCTTGTCAAAACTCTTTTCAACCTCAAGATGGCAGAAGGACGGTCATTCACGATGCACCTCAGCGAGTTCAACACGATTGTTGATCAACTTATCTCCGTGGACATCACGTTCGATGACGAAGTGCAGGCCCTTCTACTACTATCGCAGTTGCCGGATAGTTGGGCAGGTTGTGTGACGGCAATCAGTAATTCGGCGGGGAAAGAGAAGTTAAAGCTGAATAAGGTTGTTAGCATGATTCTATCCGAGGAGGTTAGAAGGAAATCGTCCGAATCAGAAGGTTCAGGTTCAGCCCTAAATTTCGAGCAGAGAGGCAGAAGCCAGAAGAAAGGGAACCAGAACAGGAATCGGTCGAAATCAGTGAAGAAGAGACCAAACTCGAAGGTTAGGTCTATCAAAGGGAAGTGTTGGAACTGCGGCCAGGAGGGCCATATGTCTTCAGTCTGCAAAGCACCAAAGAAGGATGCGGGTGAGCAGGAGACTCATATCGTGCAGGATGCCTTGATCCTTGCTAGGGATAGCGATTCTGATTCTTGGGTCATCGACTCAGGAGCTTCCTTCCACGCTACTGCTAATAGGAAACTTCTTCAGAACTATGTAGCAGGGGACTTCGGTAAAGTATATTTGGGGGACAATGAACCTTGCAATATTGTTGGAAAGGGCGACGTTCAGATATAGATGAAGGGCTCCAAGTGGAACTTGAAGAACGTAAGACACGTGCTGAAGCTGAAGAGGAATCTTGTTTCGGTGGGACAGCTTAGAGCAGAAGGCTACGTTTCGACATTTACCGGGGATTTGTGGAGAATCTCCAACGGCATGATGATTATTGCCCGAGGCAATAAAACTGGGACTCTCTACCTCACTTCACATGCGAGTGACACCCTCGCAATTGTAGCTGGCAAGGAGAGTACAGATCTGTGGCACAACAGGCTAGGGCACATGAGCGAGAAGGGGATGAAAATCCTACACTCACAAGGAAAGCTAACCGGGATCGATACCGTGGAAGTCGGAGTTTGTGAAGACTGCATCTTTGGGAAGCAAAAGAGGGTTAGTTTCCAGAAGGGTGGAAGGCCACCTAAGGCTCAGAAGCTAGAGTTGATTCATACAGATGTATGGGGTCCAGCCAGTGTGTCTTCTCTTGACGGTTCGAGATACTACGTCACCTTTATCGACGATCACTCGAGGAAGGTGTAGGTTTACTTCATGAAGCACAAGTCAGAGGTGTTCAAAATCTTTAAGAAGTGGAAGGCCATGGTCGAGAACGAGACAGATCTGAAGGTGAAGTGCTTGAGATCAGATAATGGTGGAGAATACGAGCTGGAGGAGTTCAAGAGGTTCTGTGCTAAGAATGGGATTCGCTTAGAGAGGACTACTCCAGGGACGCCGCAGCAGAACGACATTGCAGAGAGGATGAACAGGACCTTGACAGAGCGTGCGCGGAGCATGCGATTACATGCAGGTCTGCCTAAGACATTTTGGACTGATGCGGTGCATACGGCAGCATACCTTATTAATCACGGGCTATCAGTTCCATTAGACTTTGGGATCCCTGAGGAGGTTTGGAGTGGAAAGAAGATAAATCTCTCACACTTGCGGGTATTTGGCTGCGTGGCATATGTTCATATCAGTGACCATGTCAAGGACAAGCTAGAAGCGAAGTCACAGAAGTGCACATTCATTGGATACGGCATTGATGAGTTCGGGTATCGCCTTTGGGATGAGAAGAACAGGAAAATCATCAGGAGCCGGGATGTGATATTCAATGAGGAGGTGATGTACAAGGATAGGGATAATGCCAAGGATAGCCGAAGCAGTGGGAGCAGCAATACGGATACAGGTGGATCTGAGTACATGGATATAGAGGAACTTCCAGATAGGAGAGATGATGTTTGTTCTGACCACAGAACGGAAGAGACTCCAGGTGCAGAAGAAACTATCCAGGGCGTGGAGCTTAGAAGGTCATCCAGGGTACCCAAACCAAATCCTAAATACATTTCATCTCTTAACTATTTATTGTTGACAGATAGTGGTGAGCCGGAAAGCTATGAAGAGGCAATGCAAGTGAGTGAATCTCAGCAGTGGGAGCATGCGATGCAGGAGGAGATGGATTCTCTACTCACTAATGAGACATGGGAGTTAGCCCAGCTACCTGCACAGAAGAAAGCCTTGCACAATAAATAGGTCTACCGGGTCAAGCAAGAGAGTGATGGAAGCAAGAGATTCAAGGCCAGATTAGTAGTGAAAGGGTTTCAACAGCGGGAAGCAGTTGACTACACGGAGATATTTTTCCCTGTTGTGAAACTCACAACCATCAGAGTGGTGTTGAGTTTGGTAGCTGCAGAAGACCTCTTTCTTGAGCAGTTAGATGTGAAGACTGTCTTTCTTCATGGTGACTTGGATGAAGAAATCTACATGAAGCAGCCTGTTGGCTTCATTGAAGAAGGAAAGGAAGAGATGGTGTGCAAGATCAAGAAGAGCTTATATGGTTTGAAACAGGTCCCGAGACAGTGGTATAAAAAGTTTGATAACTTCATGCAAAACAATGGCTACAGAAGATGCAATTTAGATCATTGTTGTTATTTCAAAAGGTTTGAGTCCAGCTTCATTATTTTGTTATTATATATTGATGACATGTTGGTAGCAGGACCGTGTTTAGAGGAGATAAACAGTTTGAAGAGGCAGCTAGCAAAAGAATTTGCAATGAAGGATCTGGGTGCAGCGAAGCAGATTCTAGGGATGCGAATCAGTAGGGTTGAAGCTGAAGGGATATTAAGATTGAGCCAAGCTGAATACATTGAGAATGTACTTCAGAGGTTCAACATGCAGAATGCTAAAGTTGTTAGCACACCCCTTGGAAGTCAGTTCAAACTATCTGAGGAGCAATCGCCTAAGACAGATGCAGATAGAGAGCATATGAGCAGGGTGCCATATTCTTCGGCCATTGGGAGTCTCATGTACGCGATGGTTTGCACGAGGCCGGACATCGCCCATGCAGTGGGAGTTGTGATCAGATTTACAAGCAATCCAGGGAAGCAACATTGGGAGGCCGTAAAGTGGATAATGTGGTACTTGAGGGGAACAACAAATAAACCACTATGTTTCAGGAGGAAAGAATTGGTACTGCAGGGATACGTGGATGAGGACTTCGCCGGTGATCATGATACGAGGCGGAGCACCACGGGGTATGTTTATACCTTAGCGTCGATAGCAGTGAGTTGGGTCTCACGTCTACAGAAGATTGTGACTTTATCTACAACCGAGGCTGAGTATGTCGCGGTGACTGAAGCAAGCAAGGAGATGATCTGGTTGAACGGGTGCTTGGAAGAGTTGGATCTGAAGCAAGGGAGAGGAGTTCTTTATTGTGATAGCCAAAGCGCTATACATCTTGCCAAGAATCCAGTATATCATGCCAGAACGAAGCACATCGACGTCAAATACCATTTTATACGCTCGCTTGTTGAAGACGGAAAGTTATATTTAATGAAGATTTTGGGGAGTCAAAATCCGGCGGACATGTTGACAAAGGCAGTTACCATTGAGAAACTAGAGTTGTGTGCAACTTCAGTTGGCCTTCACGAGTAGAAGATGAAGGCGGAGCCACACTACGAGGATCGGCGAGATCGCCGGGATACTGTTGATTGAAGGAAGAATTTTTTTTGGCGAAAAGATACATGCGAAGAAGGGGAGAGTTCGGGGAACTTATTGCAGGCACTTTGGTCTCCAAGTGGGAGATTGTTGGTCTAAGGTGTAGACCCAAAGTTCGAGACGAAGACTGGAATCAAAAGGGGCTGAAAAACAAGCAGACAGATCGGCGGTCGACCGGGTCGGTCGACCGCCAACATGCACAGGAGCCATTTGGGCTCGGGTTCTTGCATCGGTCGACCGCGCCGGTCGACCGCCAAACTCTCTGGAGTCTGATCGGTCGACCGGGCCGGTCGACCGGACGTAAATATGGTAGTTTCCTGTTCCGCTTTGGAATTCTGTTTCACCCAGTATTCTATATATACCCCATATGATTTTAGGGTTTGTATTATCATAAAAAAGAGAGCTTTTTGGCTGCAAAGAGAGAGAGAGAATCTCAGAGAGATTTAACCCTTGTTTGAGAGCTTGTATTTTCTTCTTCAATTAATAAAAAGATTGTGTGGTGTGGCTCCCGAGGACGTAGGCACGTTGCCGAACCTCGTTAAATCTGTGTGTTCATCTCATTTACTGTTTTTACAAGGTTAGATCTTTATTTGTGGTTTATTCCTACTTTTCTACTTTCAACACAAGGTCCGGAAGGGCAAGGGTTCGATTGATTGTTTCGAATCCCCAACAGATCTCAAAGGAGATTGAGATCGAGATGGGGGGGAGAGAGAGAGGATGGAGTCGGGAATTTTGAAGGAGGCATCCAACGGGATTTTCTCACCCTCTCCCTCATTTCCACTCCGATCAAGTCAGGAAAGGGGAAAAGAACCGGGAATATAGGTGTTTTTCTACAGTGATTTTAAGATTCACTTTCTTCCTCATTTTCTTCTAAACCAAACAAAGAAAAATTACTTTCTATTGCACATTCTTTTCCTTTCCTCTATTTCCCTTCAAACCAAACAGAGCCTAAAAGTTAAAATTTTTGGAAACGTTATTTTCTCAATAAATCTGAGCATGTCAGGCAAAAACCAAAATTGAAAAGGCTGGAAAACTTAAAGTGAATAGAGCAGTTAATCCGTTAGAGCGTTTCAATGTGCCATTATTTTTTAATAATCCCTTGGAGGCTTATTTGTTGAAGACAGAGAACAAATTACGGGTGGGTTTCACGTGCTAAAATTTAATGAAATTAAGTGTCGTAAGCATTCTCTGATTCAATTAACATTGGGATTGTGAACTTCAACTTCCGCAGAGAAATTTGGCTTTCCTTCTTCGTATCTGATATATATGCATCAAAATACTGACCGCTTCCGTGCATTAACCTGACTCATTTATGCGATTAAAGTTCGTTTCAGCGCATGCAACAAAGCCAACACAACTTTACTAACCGGTAAATTAAACATTATGGATGGTGGAAAAAGTGTTACAGAACTACAACAGCAGTACGTATTCAACGTATTGTTAAATGGAAAATAATTGCTTCGCTTTATTTAATTTAATTTACTTTAAAAGTAGTCTAGCTCGCCAGATTTAAACTTGGTCGTTGTCACCTTCAAACTCTAGTCTCGCCATTGTCTTATGATGCAGTAAGTAAGGCAATCATTTTAATAAATAACAATTGATTCACACTGCAACATGAGACTAGGTTTCAAGCTATAAAAATGACGCTCCCCACTACAAAAGCATATTAGAATATAAAAATATATTAATCTCTAATTCTTATCATAACATTAAAATTTTAGTCTAATAGTTTGAGGGACTTTAAGACTTGATTTGAGTCTATTATACTAACAAAGTATTCCTATTGGTTAAATAAAATACACCGTCTATAATTACCAACAGGGGAACAGGGTCCCAAATTTTAGCTAGGCATGGCATTGAGTACTCAAAAATAAACAAATAAATAAAATAGAATAAAGGTGTTGCAATTGTGCATGATCCAGATCGAGGAAAAAAAATAGCTACGTATGTTATCCATAACATTTCTGAGATTCATTTTGTTTAAAATTTATTAATACGCAGTGAAATGTTCATTTCATGGAAACGTAAGTATGCGCAAACAATAAAAATTTTAAAAGATCAATGCAAATAAGACGGTTTTTCTATAGAGTGCCCTTGGGCACTCTATAAAAGAGGAGAGAGATAGAGAGAAATGAATGAGGAGAAGATCCCAATGCAAATCAGGGGACCCCCCTCCTCATTCATTTCTCTCTATCTCTCTCCTCTCTTATAGAGTGCCCAAGGGCACTCTATAGAAAAACCGTAAGTAATATGCCGAATTGGTAAATTTATTTAAAAAGTCAGTGCAACTAGCAACTTTAAACTTGTGACTTGATGGAGACGAGCTCAATGGAATGCATCACGTAAATTGTGCCAAGCACGTAACAACCGTTCAAGTCCTCGCTAATTTAATCCAACGGTCCAGATCATATCCTTTGCACACTGATCAAGAAAACCAACCGCCTCTCTGGAACCTTCCCCCGTTCTTCTATATATATAGAGAGAGACGAGGCGCTTGCTTGCCGGACAAGCTTGCCTCTCTCTCTCAAACTCAAACCCTAGCAAAGTTATCACAATGGGAAAGGGCCGATGGATCGACGTCACCATCGAGAGAGATCCAGTCGAGGAGGAGCTCAAGCTACTAGGCGCTCGACCTCGCTACTTCATCGACTACCAGCCCTGCCACTACACCAACAACTACCACGACGGCCTCTGCTCGCTCACCGACATCGAGATCCGCGTCGTCAAGCTCAACGACGAAGCCGAGACCCTCATCGAGACCGCCTACTCTAACGTCTGCCTCTGCGCCGTCCCCCGCTGGCTCCGCTACATCAACCGCGAGCACCGCCACCGCCGCTCCCCTCACCTCTTCTCCCTCTCCTACTACACCGGATCCCGTGACGCGTGGTGGTATCGTGGCCGTCAAAAGTTCAAGGACCCGATCCACACCATCTCCCTCTGCGCCGGCGGGACCCACTGCCTCGTCTTCGAAGTCGGCGACGTCAACGTTAAACAGTTCAGGTCTGAAGTTCTGAAGGACATCGTCCCGCTCAAGCGACTTCTTGAGGATCGGAGGATTACGATCGTCGGGATCGGGATGGAGAAGTTTGTTACGAAAGCGAAGGAGGAGCTGGGGATCGATCGAGTGGCGAACCCGATGGAGCTGAAGTCGCTGGTTGATGAGGCGTTTGGGAAGAATAAGCTGGGGCCGAGGGTGAACCCGGAGGTGGAGGAGATGGCGGAGCTGGTCCTTGATGGGATGAAGAATGTTAGGGAGAAGGAGAAGAAGGTGAAGAGCATGGTTTGGGGTAGCGAGAAGGTGACCGAGGATGCGGTGATGTACGCAACTCGTGACGCGTATTTTGCCTTTGAGATCGGGAACAAGTGCTTGGGTCTGATCGGGCGCAAAGGATCGAAGTCTTGTTGATGTCGGTGACGATGAGTTCTTGATCTGCTGGATTTCGAGGTGATTAATACTAGTGTTTCGGGTTTACTGATCTAGCTAGCTAGCCAGCGGGTTTAGTTCGTCCTCTTTTGAATTTTAGACGTCTCTTTGTGATTGTTCTTTGTGTGTTTTCTGAATGAGAAAATTTGGGATAATAATTGGTAGATTAGTTAGTCTAAGTGAATCTTAGATCTGCAGGATTTTGAGGTTATCAATGGAGTTTTCGGGTGTGTGGATCTGGTAGCTAGTACGTTCGTCCTCTTTTTAATTTTCTTAAAAGGTCTTCGAGTAAAATTTGAGCGAGATGTCTCTTTGTGATTTTTTTTTTTCAAATTTTTTCTGGACGAGAAAAAAATTAGTAGTAATAATTTTCTCTAGTCTGTTCTTTTAAAAAAAGAAATCTTCTTTAGTTCTTTTTAGTTTTTGTCGTCATGTGGAATTGTGATATTTCCCGCCAAAATTTTGGCCATAGCGAATGGCTAGATCTCAAGTCAGGAGGGACCTTGACAATCCTAAGGCAATTAGAGTGACACGTGTATTGAGTTGTGCAAAAGGCCTTTCTAGTGAGACACAGTCCTTACCTGCCTGTACAATTCTGTTGAGGCGTCAGACCATTGCTGTTGCTGCTGCAACGATTCTACCCAAAAGCAATGGGGAGATGCCACGTGTTATGCGCAGCAATTAAGCTTAATTACGAAAATTTCTTTGATCTTGCTCCATTGTTCGTATTTTTGATCTGTTCCATTAATGGTAATGCCTCGTAAAAAATCTGGAAATGTTTTAAAGGTGAAAGTAACTTACAGCAATTAGTGTAGTGTTTTACCGTGCAACTGGCTAGTCAGGCTATGACTGCCCACATAATTCTGTTGTATTCGCTTCGTTGAAACTTCAATGACTCTAATAAGCTCATCGGGGTTATTGACCAAACTAATGGGGGAAGCGATCAATATTGCGATGACAAAGGAATGAAAAAGGGAAAATTATTTAAGGACCCAAAATATGGGACCAAGGGAGGGAACAGGTGATGTGTCCCCTCCCTATTACATAATGAGTTGGTCATGCCAACTCATTATGCAATAGGGATGAGACATCTCACATGTCCCCTCCATTGGTCCTATATTTTGGGTCCCCGTAGCAGCACTCATGAAAAATAGGAGAACAATGTTTCGGGTTAAAGTTCAGTTGTATCGTCATAATATTGAAGCTAATAAATAATAGAAACTCTTAATTAGCATATAAGACCCATCTCATCCCATCGCAGTTATTTTTAACAGAAATTATATTTAGTTTTTTTCCTGGATGGACGAGTGACAAATGCTAAACTTACGTAACTGCTGATAGCTGACAGGTCCAAAAAAAAAAAAAAACATAAGTGGGTCACAAATAAATATCATGTGTAGTAATTCAAACTACTAGCGATAAAACTTGATGAATATTGATATTATTAATTTCATAATCTATATTTGGTTATGTTTTTCTAGTTAATGGACCGAATAATAAAAAGTATTTGTTTAGCGTTGTTATATAGACTATCATATCAAATATATCAAATAGTGAGACCATAACGAGCTGTACGGGTTAATTTTGTGGTTCCACTCCCAGACGGACAAATTAAGTTCGTTAGCTGTTTCCTCTGTGTGTCAATTTAATTACCTGGCTCAAAACTCTTGTACCTACAAACCTTGAGATGAGATAACCATATTATTGGTTGAGTATATATTGCTAGGACTAGGATTTTTTCTAGAATTGAAATTCGCACTACAACAAAAGTTTTATATGTCCACACTTATTTTATGATACACTTTTTTTTTTTAATGATACATATAAAAGTGTCATTTTATTTACAAAAAATTTAATAATAGTAACACAGGTAAAAGTGTGGAAAATCACGACACATATTTGTGTTATTAGATATACAATTAAATATAAATGAAAGAGGCTAATAGGTCAACATGAATTGTGAGAGGACATATTGATGGTCTAAATAATAAATTTTAGATATTAATTATGATGATGATTAAATACTTATGATAATATATAAGCTAAAAGTGTTGGATTTAATCTAATAAATCTAATTGTGGACACATATGATTAATCATTGTGTATTGCTATTGTTTCAGGATAACCCACTAAAGTGATCAATTAAGTTGGGTTAATGGGTATTTAAATAAGTCATGGGGTTATATGTGCAGATACCGGGTTGTAATTGTGATTTGTTGAGGGGCCAAATTGCAAAAGTACAACACCTATAAATAAGGGGTTATGGTCCCTAATCTAGGGTTACTTCTCTAATTCTCTTCACCCCCATCTCAAGAGAGAAATTCGGCTAAGAGAAAACCCTAAGGTTAGAAGATCATCAAAACCCAAAATCAAGATCTCTACTATGGATTCAGGTATAAGCTTCCGCTCTTTTGATTATTGTTTAATCTCTTTGAATTAATCATGGCTATATGGTTTTAAGATCTCAAGTTTTAGATCCAACAAAAAGAACTCTATTATTAAGTGTGCTTTGATGATAGTAATCTTAGGATAAGTGACCTACTAAGAAGTCATAGTGCTAAATGGTTATACTCTTTATATTTTCATGATCTGAACACAATCATGTGTCACCACTCTTGACACATATATATGTTAGGAGTTTTTTGTCACATGTATGTGTCACCACTTTTGACATATCTATGTGTGGTGAGTTTTGCGACACATTCACACATGTGTAAAAAAACGCTCTCAACACATGCTCTAACTACATTTTTTATATGTGTCGCGCTATATTTGTGCGACACAAAAATATGTCACATAGAGACAAAAAATGTATCATAATTTATAACTTTCGTAGTGTTAGGACGTTCGGATTAGTATTTGGATATAACTAGTCCCATTGATTTAAGATTAGAATTGAGATTTAACTTCATGATGTTATTTGTTGTGTTGGGTTATGATATGGATTAGGATTTTAAATCCAAAATCTCAATCGTAATATATATATATATATATATATATATATATATATATATATATTCCAGTGGGAAAATTCCTACAGAAGATCTAAAACTCCAAATTGGAAGATTGTGATCTCACTCGAATTTTCTCCTCCCCTGCTTAATTTGATTCCACATTTAAGAAAATCCCCCTTCGCGTTCGTTCCTCATTCGTCAGGCGTCAAAACATTGGCCGCGACCACTAATTTGACTCGTTTTGGTTATTAAAGTTAATTTCAACGCATGAAGCCAACACAATATGACTATATCCAGAAAAAAAAATTAATGCATGTACAAAAAGTAATATTACAGAACTACGACGACAGTAGTATATATTCAATGTATCTGCTCTAGTTTAATTTATTTTAAAACTTTCGCCATATTTTGAACTTGATCATTATCACCTTCTAACACAGTCTCACCAGTGTCCTTATTTTATTAGGTAGTAATGAATCGTATTTAGAGACCATGCAACAACTGAAAGAAATGTGAGGCACTTTCTTGATAAGTGCCATAAATCAAGAGTTTGAACCTCTTCCTTTTTATACATAATTAGTGCGTACAAAAGTAGTACAACTTTTAATCCCACATAGTACACCTATTAGTAGAGTAATATAACTATTTTTAAGCATGTTAACTAGAATTTTACAAAAAGAATAGCTTGTTCGTCCTCTTTTTAATTTTCTTGAATGGCATTTTAAGTAAAATTTTAGTTCTAGATGTCTATTTTATGATTTTCTGTATGTTTCTGAACGAGAAAAAAAATTGGCAGCAATAATTTCTCCAGTCTGCTCTTAAAAAAAACATTTTTTTATATCTTTTTGGGCTGTGCTATTTGACTCGCTGGTTGGGCAACTCGCGCCCAACTCGCAGTCACTGAGTAGGGGGTGAGCCCCACAGCTTTGTGGGGCCCACCCCCTACTAAGTGACTACGAGTTGGGCGTGTAGGCGTGTAAAATTGCTTATAGGTCCCTTAGCTTAGCTCGGCAC
>BQKN01036379.1:0-13584 GCA_022839385.1 Asparagus kiusianus
GGTCCATCCAATGGCTTCCCTATTCTCTCTTAAAATATCTAAGAGAGATTCCTTTTGACTGGTAGTTAAGTCAGAAGAAATAATGACTGGTAAAGACTCGTTCTCCCCTAAGTAGGCATACTCTAGATTTTCAGGTAGAGGTTTGAGCTCTAACTTAGGGGGTTCCTCCACAGATGGGCGAAGCTAGACTCGAGGTTCTATCTCTAAAGGTTCTCGTTGCCAGCCAATAGCAGAAACATGATTGACCAGCAGATCTAACTCTAGTTCATCATCAGAAAATTCCTCAATCATTAAGTCAGATGCACTTGAATCTGACTCACACTCTCCCTCTTGTTGCTCACTTGATATTCCCTGAATGAAATTCACTTCCATGGGTTGATCAGATGGATCACTAGGCTGTTTTCCTAGGTTGAAGATATTAAGGTTAACAGTCATATTCTCAAAGATAATTTCATTTGACCGGTTCGAAATTGATCAAAGCATTTGAGGTGGCTAAGAACGGTCTTCCTAGAATGACGTGGATTTGACTTTTGAGATTGGAAACAGCCTGCGTTTCCAAGACAATAAAATCAACAGGGAAAATAAACTCTCCAACTTTTATCAGAACATCCTCTACCTCTTCTTTGGGAATTTTTACAGATCTATCAGCTAACTTTAGAGTGCATCTTGTCGGTTTAAGTTCTCCTACACCTAGCTGTTGATAGACTGAATAAGGAAGGAGGTTGACGCTGGATCCTAAGTCTAGAAGTACCTTATCAATGTGAGTGTTACCTATGACGCATGGAATTGTGGGACAACCAGGATCCTTGTATTTTAACGGCATGGGTTTTAAAAAATTTCACTGAGGTTGGCAGCTAAGAAGACTTTCTTAGGGACGTTGGTGGTTCTTTTCTTAGTGCATAAGTCCTTCAAGAACTTTGCATAAGAAGGGATTTGTTCGATCGCATCTAGAAGAGGGTTGTTGATCTTGACCTGTTTAAACGTTTCTAGGATTTTCTCAACCTGTGGGGAGTGTTTCCTAGGTTTGAGTCTATCTGAAAAGAGGACGACGGTCCTATACCTAACTAGATCAGGCTCAATCTCATGTTCAGCGTTTTGGTCATCGAAAGGAATTGCTTCATCGGAAGGAGTGTGTTGGATGGGAGAAGGGGTTTGATCCGGTGACATTCTAACTTGGTTGTCTATTTGTTTTCCTGATCGCAGTGTGTGAACTGCATTCACATGAGCTGGATGGTTTGAACTAGATCCATTGTCTTTAGGGTTTGTAACAGGTTGACTTGGGAGTTTTCCTTTCTCTCTCTCACTCACAGCAGTGGCTAGTTGCCCAAGTTGGGTTTCTAACCGAGCTATGGCTCGAGTGTTCGAGTTGAGCACTTGGCCGGTGGTTTGCATGAAGGAATTTAGAATGGTGGATTACTGGTCAACATGTTGGTAGTTTGTGTAGAAGCTTTGATCATAGCTTCTAAACCCTTTTCTAAGTCACTTAAACGTTTGTCATGATCAGAACTTGAAGGATTTGTAGGCTAGTGAGGATGAGGATGTTGGGTTAGAAAAACTAGATTAGCTTGTTGAAAATTGTTTGGTGCATTGAATGGAGCAGTATTTCCTAGGGAATTATTGGTTCGACGCTGGAATGAAGTTTTGATTTCCAGGAGAATTTCCTTGATTCCATACAAATTTAGGATGATTTCTCCAACCTGGATTGTATGTTGGAGAAAATAGATCATTTTTAGGGTGCTAGAATACAACGTTCATCTGTTCTAATGCATGGTTGTTTCCTAGAAGAGGACATTCCTCTGAAACGTGGGTAGGAGACTGACAGTTATGACAACTCGGGGTAGAAACATGATTGATTTGAGCTGGAGCTCGTTCCTTAATTTCTAAGGCTTCTAACCTCCGAATAATCGTCGCCATCTTTGCTTCAGAAGCAATGTTTGACTCTAGGGAAAGACTACTAGACTTAGATTGGGGAACTGATGAAACCCTGTCATCACAGTGTTCCCACTGCATTGTTTTTTCAGATAGACTCTCTAGGAATTCCCAAGCTTCATCTGCATTTTCCTCATAAAATCTTCCTGATACATTGATTCTATAGATGCTTTTGAAGAATAGTCAATTCCTTCATATATGACTTGGCACAATCGCCATTTCTCTAGACCATGATGATGACAGAAGATTAAAAGATCTTTGAATCAGTCAAAATATTTCTAGAATGGCTCTTCCGGGATTTTAAAGTTTTGAATGCTGTTCCTTAGCTTTACCATTTTGTGAATAGGGAAAATTTCTTAAGAAAAACTTTGATAAATTCATCCTAAGTTGAGATGAAATTTGTCGGTAAGCTGTACAGCCATTTTTTAGCTTTATCCTTAAGAGCAAATGGAATAAATCTAAGCTTAATCGCATCTTCGGTTAATTCTCTTATTTTAATCATAATACACACTTCCTCAAATTTCGGAATAAAAATATATACATCTTCTGTTTCATTACCAAGGAATTTTGAAAGCATGTTTATGTAATACGGTCTAAGCTCAAAATTTACTCCATTTACTTTGAGAAGCCTTATGCAAGATGGAATTGCATTTCTAGTAGGGTAACACTTATCCTGGAGAACGGGTTGATTTTCCACTTCTTAGATTGGTTCAACACGGATTAAACGATGAGAATTATCCCTAACCCAAGTTTGCATACACCAAATCAAATTTTTTTTAAGGAAAGAAAGAAAATTAGTTTTTTAAGAAGAAAAAGATAGAGAAAACCCAACTAAAATAAATCAAAGCAATCACTTTTCAATCACTCTAATTCTAGGATTTAGCCTAACTCAACTAGACCAGCTCTTAACCAAAAACTCCTATAGTAAAAAATTAAAGTTTTACCCAGGTAGTTAGCCAGGTAAGGATAGTACTAGAGGGTGATTAGAGATAAATTAAGTACCTCGTTCCTTGCGGAGCGCTTTACGTAACCCCTAAACCTTACCTTAGACACTAACTAATCTGAGAAAACTTAAATCAGTTCACTTAAGGATTTCTTGTTCCTTATTGAGCTTGAGTCCTTAGGGACCAATGTCTAATGAGTTTTAGAAGGCTTGGGTTTGTGAAGTGAGGAATTAGTGATTTGTGGGCTAAGGAAAGGGTGATAAAATCCTTTACCTTATCTTGATTAGGGGTTTTGCCCTTAAGAATGTTTTAAGTATGTGCCAAATCAAGTGCTACAATCACTTTGGTGAATTCCTACTAACTATATGAAATGCAACCCTAGATATTAAAAGCGACTAAAAATGATGAATTTTTTTTAATTATGGTCAACAATAATCAAATATGAGAAGAGAGCTTTTGTTTGAATTTATTATCTTGCTAGTTAACGTCTAAGTGAAAGGTGAATTTTATTATGGTCAACAAAAATAAAATCTTTTTTTTAAATCCTAATTGTCTCTAATTGTGAAGCTAACTAAAAAGGGTGGAATTAAGAACGCTAGAAAGAAGACTTACCCGAAAGCAATTCTCCAAGTTCTTAATCTTCAATCCAAGATTTTCAAGCTCCAAGCGGTTCCTTCACAAGAAAACACACAATTTAAAGAACAAAAATAATAAAATCCTATTTTAGTACCCTTCTCAGCAACGGCGCCAAAAACTTGATGTGGCATAATTATGTACCAAAATTACAAGTGCACAATTAATCAAGTTATAGTATAAAAAGTTATCAATCCCACGAGGAAGGTGATTTTAAGAGATTATTAGAATAGGTTCTTATGTTGTGTGCGTAACAAAATAGAATTAAAGAATAAGTGTGATTGTGATGAGTGATTGTTGTGAATATATGCAAGAGACAATAAATTGAATTTTAGAGAGAAGAAATAAGAATCAAAGAATAAATAAAATCAGAAGACAAGAAAGAAGAATGAATAAAATGAAGAAATAAAATCAAGAATGAAAAGAAAATTCAAGAAAGTCAAGATGGAGGATTCAATTAAGATATGAGAAATCTAGAATTTAATCCACTAGCTAATCTCAATTACAAAATATAAACTATTCTATTTTTATCATATTTTAACTTAGATTTATTAAGCATAGACTATCAAACCATTTAAGGAAAGTATAACCTATCAAATTATCATCCAAATTAAAATTACTATTCATGATAAAAATAACAACAAGATAGCAATCCTAAAATTCATAAGCATAATCTATCAAACCATTTAATATAAGCATAGATTATCAAATTCTTCGTCTACCGATTAGTTCTCTAGTTGTTTATCCTAAACATGAATATTTTAAGTGTAAGGGAATAATTTGCATAATATAAAGGAAATTAGACTATCATCATACAATTCTAAGATTCCTACAAGAATTAATTTCACTTCTTAAAAAATAAAAACAAGAAGAAAAAAAACTACTTACAAAATTAAAATGAAAATAAAAATCTAAATTATGAACAAGAAATAAATCTAACTACAAAGAATTAAAATCTAAACTACAAAATAAATTACAAAAAGTAAATGCAAGAAAATAAATCTACTCTACAAATTAAAGTGCAAAAAGAAATAAAAAGATAAGAAAATAAAACTATACTATAAGCATGAATATAAATCTAACTAATAAGCAATAAAAAAAATTACTAAAAAGAAATAAGGGAGGAAAATAAAAGAAATGCTAACCTTCAAACTTTTCTTCATCTCCATTATCATCATCCAACAAAGAGAAGAAGATTTGAAGTGGAGAAAAATTATTATTATTAATTACAACAAAAGTTATAATTTTTGGAAGGCCTTCTCAATTAAGAGTAACCCTCCTTTTCAAATGGAGTTATAAAATTTTTTACCCTTCAACCCCTCACTCTCTACCCCTATTTATAGTAAACAACAATGAATGAGAGCGCTTGGATGAAGACTTAAGTCCTAAGGAATCATTTTTAGCCTTTGAGCTTTTGGGCTTGAATTCTTAGGTCTTTTTCTTGTTTTCTTCATTAATTTAACGGGCTTTTGCTGAAAGAAGAGATCTTGAGCTTTATTCTTCATTAACCTTCAAATTCTTCCCATAATTACTTCTCCAGCATAGAAATTCAGATTATGCTTCTTTGTACGAATATTTGTTCATGATATGCTCCAATTTTAGAGATATCATAAATACAAAATTTATAGATCTCGTTCTTAGCTTTCTAGAGAATGTTTATTCAGCCAATTCCGAGTTATTACGAGGAAGATATGGCCAAAATACCAAACATTGCCGAGATATCCAGATTGAATGATTTCTTTCCTTTTTCACAAAACTTCTTCATTTGTTCCTTGATGGTATATTTATTTTTCTTGAACTTTTGGACGTTTTCTTGAAATTTTGGGCTTCAATGCTTCATTAAATATTAAAAGAAATTATTTGGTTTCATGGGCTTCATTCTTTTGCTTTTGGCTTTGGGCTTTGGTGTTAAATCAAGGGGCCTTTGTTGAGAGATGAGATTTTTGGGCTTTATTCTTCATTAACCTACATTTAAAGATAAAAATAATTATTAGTGATATATTTATTCATATAAAATAGATAATGAGAGTATAAAATTGTAATAAAATGTGATCATCACTAACCAAACAGCAAAAAAAATTTATTTTATTTACTTTTTCTTTTCCTTTCATTTTCAATTTCCATTTCTTTTTTCCTTTCCATCACTTTCACTTGAACCAAACATAGGAAGTTTAAAAAGAGGATAAAAGGTAGATGGGTTCCCCACTAATTTCAAGCTGAAATTTAAATAAAAGAGTAAAGATAGATGGGTTTCCCAAGAACTTTAACATTTAAAGCAAATGAAAACTATAATGTTAAAACTTAAAATATAATATTTTTTATTTTATTTCACTACCCATTCTTCTGTAATAAGTAAAATTTCATTACATTAATCTGCTACACTCTCCTTTCTTAATTATCACTAGTTATAACCGCCATAGTCGTAAAGCTATTCCAACCATTCATCTTCCTACTAATTAATATAAGTCACAATCAATCCCCACTACAAATTAAATCAAATATCGTCCTTCTCTACTCCAAACTAGATCGAGTTTAGAATAGAATTAGGCCAAGTTTTGGCCTAAGTAAACAAGACCAATTGTGGCCCAAAACTTTGCCAAACACAAATGCATTTAAAACTATGCTAGGTAATCTGGCCTAGTTTTGAAAGGTTGCTAAACACAGCCTCAGTATTTTGTAGAGCGGATGAAATTGTAAAGGAGGAATAGTGAAATTAGAATGAAGAAAAATGCTTTGTGTTAGAAGAGAAGTTGTTTCTACAACTCTACAACTTGATTTCTCAACATATGACAAGCATTCATCTTAACTACATCACACAGCACCTCATCATCTCATCAACATAATTACGGCCAATGGAAAAAGACACCAGACATACCTCAACAATCTGCACATCATTACTCTTACTAATCCAACCGATCTTGTAGGGAGCGAGATGTTTCTGCCTTCAAACCTAATTTCTCCACCATGCACCAAGAGAATATTCTCACTACTACCACTATCAGTGATAACATTGCAAGTCTTTTATTTTACAATGCACCTCGTGTAGAAAATATTATGCCTCTGGTGTGGTTTTTCTATCTTTGGAGCCGACAATAATTGTCGCACAACACACGAAAGCTGATCTCCATCATTAGGGTATTCAACTTCATCACCACCATAGTCTTCAACATCATCTTGGTCTATATCCTCTTTACTATGATCTACTATATTCACAACACTTCTTTTAGGTCACTGATTGGATCGATGACCAGGTTGACCACATCTGTAGCACTTGATTGGATCGGATTTAGCATATGGATTCAATGGTGTAGTATTCTTTGTTTCTATTATCGTCGGTCATGTACCCTTCTCAACTGTAGAATCTTGTTCAGATGCAAATTGAGGCTGTTTGTTCATGGTACGATTGAAATTTGTGCGAGAACCATCAGAAGCTGCCCATGTTCCTCTTTTATTCCGTCTAAGTTGTTGCTCCACCTTTTCGGATATGCTACCTGTGTTTGCCAAAGTATATGTCTACTTCAAAGACACACGATCCTGAATTGTCATCCTCAATCCTCTAATATAACAAGACATTTGTTTGGCTTCATTCTCATTCAAATTGTTATGTGATGACAGGTGATAAAACTACTCCTGTGTGTACTCATCAATTGTTCTTCCACCTTATTTGTAAATTCGGGTATTATCCGAACAAGACTTGTTCATGGTCACTTGGTAGGAATCGGGCTTTCAGCATCTTCTTCATCTTCTTCCACTTGTTAGCTTTAGGCTTTCCTTGATGAGATCAATTCAGGCATACTGATTCCTACTAAGCAGACGCTTCACCCTTAAGTCAGCAGGCCACCAACTTAACTTTTCGCTCATCTGGGATCTCCATATACTCGAAAAATCTCTCCATCTCTGCAACCCAATCAAGAAATTCTTAGATATGTAGTTGCCCATTAAGAGATGACAGATTCATGTTTAGCTTGAACCCTCTAACATCATAATTATCCCATTGTCGATGGCCTTTGCGATCATCACTGCAGCGTGGGGCTTTAAGTTGTCACTGTTGCTATTGAATTCATCCTATAGTGTTAGACCATGTCATTAATGGCCATCAACGCAATTTTGAACTCCAATCATGTTTAGACGCTCCATTATCGACGCAAGTCAATCTACGATAGTCTTAATCTAATTGATATCGGTCTTCAACTTATTGAACTCAGTTTGAGAAATAGAGGTTTCGTTAGCTGCCATCGAATAAAAAAAATGAGTCTCTAATACCAATTGATGCAGCACGGAAGTGATAAACTTCAGATTAAAGGAAGGATTGTTCTCTCAATTCACAAAGAACAATCTCTGAATCCATGAAGAACTTTGAATCCATGGAGAAAATATTAAAGATGAGCTTTATTAATAAAAGATAATGCCTCTAGGGCTTACAATATAGTGCTTAAATAGAAAATAAACAAGACTCCTATTATGACTCAAACTTTACCAAAAATTAAAATAGCAAAACTCTTCTTAAAAGACTCCCTAGGATTAGGGAAGTAAATTGGTCTAACTTAGAACTAGACCAGGTTTGCTTCCTAATCAAAACAGACTCCTAAAACATTACCTAAAATATTAAAAACTAATAAAAACTCTGATATCTCTCAATCCGGTGGTAACTTCATAAAAAATACAGCATCAAACTGAATAACTAGGGATTTAGTTGACTCTGTCTCGACAAAATACATGATTTGCATATATAATTCATCCAATCTCGATGTACAGTTTGAGAAGTATGACCCGTTCTTTGTTGCAAGGTATTTTCTTCGGTTGAGCCCACGTTTGGACTTTTAACGGTCGTATTTCTCCATAAATATATCCACAACATGTTCTACATCAGTATGTGAGGGCTAGTTTCTTGGCTGCTTTTTTCTTGTAGTCTCTTTTGTCGGCCCTGCTTGGCTTAGACTCGGTCTTAGGGGGACTCTTCTCCATCTTCTCTATTTGAGAGGACTCTACTTCTATGATTGCTACTTCTCTGGCCATCTTTTTGTAGGCTCGGGCATCCTCCACATCTATATTGTAGACATCAAAAGTTTCCTATAGGTTCTCGTACATAGCCCGCGATGAAGAGAAGGCAATGAACGTTATTATCTAAGTCAAAGAAGATCATCCGATGCCAAAAGAAAGCAAAGAAAAGTGCATCTCGAACGAAAAAGCAACGGGACACGCAAAATAACAAAACGGTGAAGTGCTGAAAATCTCAAAAAGATGAGAGACACAAAACGTGTCTCACGTGAGAGACACAAAATGTGTCTTGTGTGAGAGACACAAAATATGTCTCGCGTAAGAGACACAAAATGTTTCTCGTGTATAGTGCGAGACACACAGGGTGTTTTGCCCGTTCAGCCTCTTGATGACGCTTATTTCGATAGAATTCTGAGATTCATTCGTTCCAGAGCCTCCCCAACTGAATTGAAGCTATCCTTGAATGTGGAAAAATGGTTACTAACTGAGGATAAGATCAAATCATGAATTCTTATCCGAAAATAGGGCAACCGAAGCCTATAAATGTACCCCTAGGGCCCGTATGCATATAAGCGACAATTTCAGACTTGGATGCGATGTCCTGACATTCTGGAGAGTAAGGAGCACGAATTTTAGATCTAAAGGTGAGTCTTGGTGAGTTCTTTAGCAAAAAGAGGAAGAGTTCGAGAGATTTATAGACCCAAGGTGATGATTCTTGCTCGCACATTGTTGATTCCTCTCGCAACACTCCTCCGACATCCAAGGAAGCCATATCTACTGCTCACGACAACTCCTCTCTAGTTAAGGAGTTGCCTGCTGAAGGCGTACCAATTCTGACGAAGAGTGCTTATCAGAGGCAGCGCCAACGCTTTGCTCGTCAATTCGCCAAAGCTTTGGAGCAAGTTGACGGACGCTACTATTAAGTGGATTTGGAATTTAGGAGGCACCAAATAACTAAGCTGCCATCATAATAGCAAATTGTTGATTCCTCCTCCAAACCAGCAACTAACAAATAGGTTCATGACAAAAGGACCCGTTCAACTCTTGAGGAGCGTAGCCATAGCATCGCGTACTTCCCGCGCATGCGGGGATTCTTATGTAGAAAGCACAAGATATACAAGAGGTAGAGGTGGCCAAAGAACTACTGAAATCCAAACAAGTCTGGGTGCCGAAGGCCAGTCGAAAGTAACTCAGAAAAGTATCGAAACAACTACTCCTGGCACGAAACATAACATGCGTTTCACACTAGAGAGAAACACACATTGTGTTTCGCACCAGGAGCGAAACACAATATGTGTTTCGCACCAGGAGCGAAACACAACTTGTGTTTCGCACCTAGGGTGAAAAACCAGCTGTGTTTCGCACCTGGTGCCAACCCCGTGGCTGTTGCTCAGCCTCCGATCCTGTGTCTTCTTCTCCCGCACATCCGGTGAAGCCTCACGGTAGTGATAATCCACCTAAGATCAAGAAAATAATGAAGGATCGCCTTGGTCCTCTACACGAAGATTGGGGAAAAATTCCAGTGAAAGAACGCTTGAGCCCGGTGAACGAATCCTAAGTGACTAGTCTGGCTGGGGGTCGTATGTGTTCTCCCAACAAGTCGAAGCTATCCTATATTGGGAAAACACCCGTAACCGACCGCTAGGGGTTGTGTGTCCAAGTTCAGGAGCCCGTTAAGATTTCACACTTGCAAGGGGTGGATCTAAACGTACGACTCCTAAGAACGCCAACAAGGCGTTACATCTTCGGAAGGAGACATGTCTATTACATGACAACATCATACCAGGGGAATCAAGTTAATAGCTAATAGCTTGCTCCGGCCACAACGCCGATGAGTTGCACTATCAGGCTAGGGATGCGAAGAAATCTCAAAAGAGAAGTATTCTGGAATCGGACTCTCATTGTCCGTGTGAGAAGTTAATCAGGACAGTATAATCAGAATGTAGCTACCCTAAGACCCCTCCACCGAGGGTCTTGGTATTCTAAAGGCTTTCCACTAAAGCGTCAAAACCTAAATCAAGACGCTTCCATAAGAAAAGATCAGTCATCCAAAATAACAAATTCCCAGAAGTCACAATCAACATGGCCGATAAAGGAAAGTCAACACGACGTTCTAATCCTGACTCTTTTCCAGGTATATTCCAGTGTATAACTCGGCTTCGACAGGGGATGATCAGACGTAGGAATTATCAGAGGATGTAGAAAGGACTATCCTTAGATGATGAAGTGTTGGACACTTGCTCTACCGTCATATCTGATGATACAGTGTCTAGCATGGGACTAACCTGAGAGGCATTCACAATCACTCCTGATCAGTTTGCTCAAATGCTTCAAGAAGCTCTAACCAAACAACGAGAAGAGCTTAGAGCCGAAATAAAAACAGAGATGGAGTTGGCCATGCAGCATATGAGAGTTGCAGACTCAAAGACTTCGACCACTAGAGTCTAGTCAGCGGGTTGAACCTAGTTGTCGCACTACACCTGTCACACCCATTTAAAACGGTGCAGACGATAGTGCTCCGGAAGTGGATGAAGTCATCAAGGCTGATGCATCCCTTGATAACACTAGAGGTAGTTCAATTGTACCCCTCAATGAAACTGGGGATTGCCCAATTACTTCTACTCTACATCGCTTGAAGAGAGATGAAGGCGATGACGAGATGATGAAAGAGCTGGAGAATAAGGTAAATGTCTTAATGTCCGCTCAAGAAGTACAGAAGACTGACATTCTATGTCCATACCCAAGGGAGTGGGAGTCGATTCCGTACCCGTCAAAGTTTAATTTAATCAACTTTATGCCATTTGATGGAAAAAGTTCACCCACTCAGCACTTGATTTATTTCAAGTCCTACCTGGGCGTGATCTCTAGAAACGAACCTTTGATGGTTCGGTCATTCATTAGCACCCTTCGTGGGGCCACCTTTGATTGGTACCGCTATCTTAAGCCAGGGAGCGTTAACTACTAGGATGACATGGAAAATCAGTTCCTCAACAACTTCTTTGATGATGACACCAAAGTATCAATCGGAGCCCTGCTAGATGAGAAGCAGAAGGACGGGGAGCCAGTTAACAGCTTTGTCAAACCCTTCCGTAACAGGGTAATGAATTATAGGGATCCTGTTATAGAGGAGTTTATCTTGCAGACGTGCTATAATAATCTCTCCATTAATATCCTAGAAGCCCGGGGATTGTGCCATCCAAAACCTGGAAGGAGTTAAAACTACACGGTGAACAGGCTGAATGCTTCCTCAGAAGAAAGAAGGCTAAGAGAGGCCAACCGACAGTACCTGCACTGCTGTTGACGATAATCAAACATTACAACAATAATCGCGGTAACAATTACCATAACAGTCCCCTCAAACGCAACGATACTCCTTCAAGAATAATGAGGTTTCAGTCATCTTCAAGTATCTCCTGAACAACAACAAAATTGAGTTGTCTTTTATTAAAAATTAGGAGAAAGCTAACAAGAGTTCAAAACCAAAATATTGTGCATACCACAAGAGGGTTCTTCATCCCAACAAGTCTTGCTTCGCTCTCAAAAATAGAATCCAAGCCTTGATTGACACAAACATCACAACAGCGAAACAAGCCGAATAAGAACAGCAAAGACTCCAACAAGTATACGAGTATAAATTGCTTCTTCACATACTCCAACGGGTATACGAGTATAAACTATTTTCCCAACATCCAACGGGTATATAAGGATAATCTGCTTCCCTTATTTCCAACAACAAAAAGTTCCTGAAGAATATTACTCTTAATATTCTTAAGGATAACCTGATAATGTGGCCAAATATAATTAGATTCAGGTTTGCCAAAGAGCTAGGGGTGGAATACCTCAATGCATTCTAATAGAAAGTTACTGGAGAATACTACACATGGTATTTTTAAGGATAACCCAAAACCGATTATTCAAGGTGAAAACCAATTATTAGAATAATTCATTCTTAATCATGATTAAGAATCTCCCACTTTGGCTATTTAATCATTTTCAAGATGATTAAAACCCTCCCACTGTGACTTTCCGAGCACTCGTTCGTTGAGATGAGATTTAATGACCTCATCGGGTAAATCTTCCCTCATGAAACCCCCATGGTGTACTTGTGGAATGCTTGGTGATTCAGAGTTCCCCATCATAAAATCCTCCACTGATCAATCTATTGACGATGGGTTCACCAAAATTCTTTTCGGGTGAGTCCATCCAAACTCCTACTGTGTTTGTACACTTAACATTCCTGCTATTAGAGTTCTAACACGACACTCAAAAGTTTGATCTACTGATCCAATTATCAAACCTTTAAACAGTTAGGGGCATAGCTAAAATCCCCTCTCGGTTCCTTCCATGAACGAGATGTCCACTTTTAAATTAAACGATCAAACATTTAAACAGTTAGGATCGTCTCAAACCCCTATTTGGTCAAACTTTTAAACAGATAGGGCTAAAACCAAAATCTTCTCTCGATTCCTTCCATGAACGAGGGGTCCACTTTCAAATTGAATGATCAAACCTTTAAACAGTTAGGATCATCTCAAACTCTCATTTGGTCAAACCTTTAAGCAGTTAGGGTTAAATCCAAAATCTCCTCTCGATTCCTTCTATGAACGAGAGGTCCACTTTTAAATTGAACGATCAGATCTTTAAACAGTTAGGATCGTCTCAACTCTCATTTGATCAAATCTTTAAATAGTTAGGGCCAAAACTAGAATTTTCTTTCGATAAACGAGAGTCTTCCACCCATATAAGGCGGTCAAACATTGTTGGGTTCTTTTGTTTTGAGGATGATTTACAAACAATTAACATCTAATGTTGTTTGTCTAGTGTTTGTGTTTTGTATCTATTCTAGGCAAACAATAAGTTGGAGGATTGATGAAATTGAGCATTCACGATCATATCCAATGGAGGTTGGTAGAATTATGGTATGAAGCCTTGCAATTCAAGTTGAAGATCCAAGTTCAAGCTTTATCTGCAAGTTTTCCAAGTCGAGCTCATTGAAGACCTTCATCAAGCTTAGGTAATTTAGTTTAGGTTTTATATTATGTGTGTTAGTACTTTAAGCTCAATTTTATACACACATACA
>BQKN01036388.1:5360-16526 GCA_022839385.1 Asparagus kiusianus
CTTAACAGCTAGCTTTTAAGGGTGGGTTCCCCAAGTTGCTTGGATCCTAACAAAAACCCAAGGCATCAGATAAATTAATGGACAGTGATCTCACCATTAAGAGGGTAACTAACTAACTCTGGCTTCTCTCATCCCACTTGCGTCTTCGAGGCCTCTTTTCGGTTCCCTCATCCATCGAAGCCATTCACTACTCTCTCCCCTCTAACCCTCTACCTCCTCCAAGGTTCTCCTCTTTTGCGTCTAACGTCACCAAAGGGATCTCGCTGCTGGCATCCATAGAGAGAAATTCTTTCCCCGCCTGTGAAGTTGAATGAAAGGTATTCTCCACTCCCCTAAAGCTGCCTCGACCCAAGTAGTCAGGAAGAAAGACAGCAAGGTAGAAATGTTGGATTTAAATCTAATTAAATCTAATTTGTGGGCACATATGATTAATCAGTGTGTATTCCTATCCTTAAGGATAACTCGCATAAAGTGATCAATCAATTTGGTTAATGGGTGTTTAAATAAATTATGGGCTAAAATGTGCAGATATTAGGTTGTAATTATAATTTGATGAGGGGCTAAATTATAAAAAGTACAACACATATAAATAAGGAGTTATTGTTCCTAATCTAGGGTTAACATTCTCTATTCTGTTATCCCTATCTAAAGAGATTCTTAAGGAGAGACCCTCAAGATTAGAAGATTATCAAATCCCTAATTCAGATCTGTGTAATGGATTCAAGTATAGCTTCCGCTCGTGTTGTTTTAATCTCTTTGAATTAATCACGGTTATTAGATTTGTATTATATTGTTTTAAATACCAACAAGTGGTATCAGAGTAACTGTGATTAGTTCTTAGGGATTTAAGATTAAAATTAGGATTTTTGATCTAAATCAATGATTTTGAGAACTGTTCTCGTATGAACAGTAAAAGTTCATGTTTTTGGCTTGATTTCTTCATTCGGCCAATTTTTTGGTTTGATTTCTTCATATTGAATATGGATCAAACTCTTGATCCAGATTGTATGAAATATTATCATCTTTATTTAGGCTTGTTGGATCTAATTTATGGATTAAAAACAACAAAATTTTGGTCTTTTGGCCGTCCTTCGCTATGCTCCTTGCCGGCGATCTGTCGCGGGCAACCCCGCTGCCAAATAAAGACAGCGGTGGTGGCAATCATGAATCCTAGGGTTTTCGAAACCCTAGGTGCGGGAGCCCAAGCAGTGGCAGCAGCGGTTCAGGTTTTTCGAAACCCTAATGTGGATATAAGGGTCTTCACAGAGCTTGTTCTAGTCTGGAGCAAGATCTCCAACCTTCCCTACTATCTATGGGACCATGATTTCCTCTCTCTCTCTACTTCTGAAGGATGTGGGAGATGTGCATGCATGCATGCTCGCTCTCAAGACATCGAATCCAAGTCTTAGGCGGTGGATTGCAAAACTCCGCTTAAAGTGAAAATGTTGCAAAGACATTCCCAAATCATTTTGGGCCTATAAGGCCTGTCATGGAAGATTATCTCCATCAAAAAAGTTTAGCCATTCGCTAGCAACTCAGGTGAAGGATTATATTTGGATATAAGATCAGAGGACCCATTCCAGAGAATTCAAACGCAGTGTGAAATGAGAAAATCACTAGTAGAAAGCTGATCAACCTAGACGGAACAATCTAGACGGAAAAAATTTCCGTCTAGGTTGAATCAGACTAGACGGAAATTTTTCGTCTAGGTTGATCCGTCTAGTTTGGATCAAACTAGACAGAAAATTCCGTCTAGTTTGCCAAACGAGACGGAAAAGGCAACCTAGACGGAATTTCTGTCTAGGTTTCCTCAACCTAGACGAAAATTTCCATCTAGGTTGATCAGTCAACCTAGATGGAAATTCCGTCTAGGAGGCTCTTTGACCAGCCGGCTGATCGATCACGGAGTATCACGCCAGGTAGTGGTGCTGATGATCCACTACCTTCTCCAGATGCAGGTATAAAAATTAATTAATACTTTAATATATTTTATAAATTTTTAGTTATCTAGCTCATAGTGTTCATTTGTTGCAGATGCGGGATATTCATCACCCGGCGGTTCTGATGAAGCACCAGAACCATCCCCCGACACAGGTATTAAATGTTTAATAATTGATAATGGTCAATTAAAATTTAATATTATTGATTCTTCTTTCTTATGTAGGTGCTACTTGGACCCCGACATATCCATCATATACATTCCATACTGACTTGCGGCCAAAGACCCAGGACTTTCTCAGTTTACCTTTACCTCCGGACTCTCATAAGTCCAAGGCTGACTCAAGGAAGTACCACCCATGTGCTGTGAGAAGGTATCAGGAAATACTTCCTATGTTGGAGACTAGGAAAGCTGATGCACTCGCAGCAAAAGAAAGAGAGATAGCGAATGGTAAATTATATAAATACTTTTAATTTTCACATTTGTATATTATATGATATATTATCATGTTGTCATTATTGTAGGTGCTAAGTCAGATCGCATAGAGGGACGACGTGGCGGAGGTAAGCCTGATTCTAAACAACCGCCAAGAGGAATGAGGGCCATTATTAGGTGGAATAGTTCTAATTTGCCCGTTGGTCCTTGGTCGACCCGATTGAATGCATATATTGGGGTTCTCGTGCGTAGAGCGACTATTATCAACCCTTATTTTTATTTTTGAGAATTACCATGGACCGCATACGAGGCGATATGGACTGCGCTTATGGTAAGTGCATATTGTTTTAGATTTTCATTTATTAATAATTAGTAATTGATATTAAATTATCCTTACTAAATGTGTTTGTAAATCTACAGATTATATGTTTAATGTCAAGGTTGAAGCAGTCCTCAAACAATGGAGGCATGAGATCAAACATAAAACCTATGACAGGTATGAGGAGGACTGGCAGAGGTTTTTAAACCTCGATGCCCGAGTTGACGAGATTCATTTCACGGCTCTCCTCATATATTAGGACAGCGATGCCGCCAAGGTTAGTTTCATGAAATTTAGTTTATAATTTTAAGATATTATTTCATTTTATATTTACAGAATTTTTTTTAAAGAATAAATCCACGAAGGGGTCAGAAAATAGAAGAAAGAAGCTGCATGACCATCACTTGGGCTCACACTCCTACGCCAATCTGGAGGATGTTTATTGTCAAGATACGGTATATGTCATTTAAAGATTTAAAATATCTTAATGTTTAGTATGATTATGAAATCTCATAATTTATAATATGACAGGGAAAATCATTAATGCCGATACACTTGAGGGCCAGAGCGGCATATGGTACTTTTCGTGAACAATATAGGGGTGATGAGAGGAATTGGGATAAGATCACTGCAAATCTCGAGTTAGTGGTGAGACTTATACATATCTTTAGTAGTATTATTAATTCTATTTTGTTAACATTACGAGGAAACGAGAACACAAATAATATGGTCATTATCTTGAATTAACTATAAATATGTGATTTAGGAGGGATTTGAGACTGCATCCAAGGAGGCTGCATTTGTGTACATTTCGCAGGAGGAGGAACAAACCGAACCGGACCCTCACATGCTTTCTGCAGAGGAGAACATCAATCTCACACAGAACTTGATGGGTCATAATAGGTAAGGATAGTGAAAAATTGAATCAATTTGAATACTACATACTATTTATATTTGTTTACCATTATTGAATTTGAGAGCAAAGTTTAATATTTATTTCTCCCTAATAATAGGAGAGGAAGATATCCTCTGCATGGTGTCGGAGCTTCACCCGGTATAAGCATTAGATCGTCCACAGCATCCTCCACACTATCTACATCGCATAGAGCAGCCACAAGCAGTTTCCAGGCTATGCCATTTGTCGTACGTATCTCTGCCTTCTTGATTGACAAAATTGACCCGGAGCTGCATATTCAGGTGACTAATGAGATGACTAGAGTTGCGCTGACGGCGAACTCGATGGACGATCTCATGGGGTATGTTATACAATATTTATGCGGTGCTATTCCTTATAGCGCGTATGGTGGTGTCATACGGATCATTAGCTCGATTGGCGATGTTCGCGGGAAAATTTGTTGCTTCTTTCATTGTTGATTCCATTGTCATCTTAAAATAACAACTTTTTGTGTTACAAAGATCCGATCTTTTTATAAGATCCGGTTACAAGAAATCAAAGAAAACAAAAAGATTACAACTTTATTTCCTTGTTTGTCGAACAGATCGCGAGCTCCTGTTTTGCGGTCACTCGCTTGCGTGGGTTGTTTGCCTGCGCCGGGGTTATTTGCCGTGGACCACCGCGAGATCTAGATCCGGTCGGATCTACGCAGTATTACGGGTATTATCCCTCCAAGGAGATAATAGCCGGGAGGGATTGTTTCACCAAGGAAACAACCGCTCGAATCTCGGGATCTAAGAACCAAGCTTAGATCCGGAGTGTACCTACGTAGATCTGAGATCCGGGATCCGATTCCTCTCGAACTCTTGCCTTATTTGGCGTTGACGATCGCCAAGCACCGGATCCGGATGAGCAAGTCTTCAAAGCCTTAAAGTTCTGATCTTTTTTAGATCTGAGTCTCTAATTCAGCAGAGCTTCGACTCCTATTTTTCCAACCTCCGAACAAATGAACCTGAAGGCCTATTTATAGGCACTCAGAACTGTGCCCGCGCACAGTTCTGAGCCTAGCCACCCATGGGTGGCTCGGCCTTGGCCGAGCCACCTCAGGGTGGCTCGGCCACCGAGCCACCTCAGGGTGGCTCGGCTTGGGCCGAGCCACCCTGGGGTGGCTCGGTTTCGGCCGAGTCCCCGGGTGTTTGTCCGTTTCGTCGTTTTCCGTTGTTTTGTCCGTGATTCGATTCGCTGTTGATTTGGACTCTGATTCGGTTGTGTGGTTGACTTGGTCCGGAATCGATTCGTTGATCCGATCCCTGATTTGGCAGTAAACCCACTTCTGAGTTCGAGTCTGAAACCGATCTTGATTCGATCGTGGTTCATCCGAGTTCGCTCTTGTTTAGATGACTCGTTGACTCCTCGAACTGTTGGTTTGATTTCGCATGCGAATGGATTCATTCCGTTGCTCGCGTGCGGTTCGTTAGCCTCGTTAGTCCGCTTCGTCGCATATCGCTTGGCTTCGACGTTGTGGGCTAACAGCTTTATTTGGATACGTCGCCCGATGATCCGTTTGTTGAATTGGCGTCGTCGAGCTGTGATAAGGGACCTATAGGCAATTTTATACGCCTACAGATACCCCCTCCAAAGTATTTCAGCCTCGTTCTTTTATAGAAGAGTCTGGAATACTTTGGATGTGATTGTCCCAACCTTCAGTCGGTGTAACGGGACTCTGGAATGGCTTCTGTTCTTGATTCCTTCAGCCCTCCAGGTTGTTCGGTGCTTTGTCGAACTTCTGTAAGGATTCCGGTGCTGCATTTATTGTCTGACCGTCTGTTGGAACTTTGAACTTGAAACCGATTCTTGATTTCTTGACTTTTTAGCTCGAGTTGGCTGTTTCAACATAGAAATGATCATCGATTGACGGCGTTGAATCTTCATTTACAACGCGTTGTCCGGCGTTTAAACTCCATTGCGACGCGTTGTCCGGCGTCCAGGCTTCATTGCAACGTATTGTTCGACGTCCGACATAGTTTATACTCGTACGTCTGCTGGAGTATACACAGTTTAAGCTCTTAAGGTATTGGAGCGTGGCGGATACTCGAGTCACGAGACCAATCCATAGAATCGATGCATCAATGACTCGTACTTATAGAATTTTTGGCAAATTCTCAGCCATCAACGGGTTTGATTAGCCTTTACCGACTACCGTTTGAGTCGGGCTAGCATGCGGATTGTTTAAGTCCGTTCCGCATGTGACGTTAAGCCAAAAGAGTTAACCCTTTTAGTGCTACGATATTGAATACGTAGACTTCGTCTTTCTCCTGTGAAAAGACTAAACAGCAACGTGTATGAGACGTTGACTTAGGATTTTTGGCAAATCCTCAGCCTTCAACGGATTTGACGTGCTCTTACCGATTACCGTTTGAATCGGGCTTACACGCGAATTGTTTTAATCCGTTCCGCATGTGACGTTGTGCTAAAGGAATGAACTCCTTTAGACTTTGTGCTATGATGTTGAATACATAGACTTTACCATTTATTACGGGAATAGGTTACCCGGCGACGCGTGTTAGGCGTTGACTTTAGGATTTTTGGCTAACCCTCAGCCTTCAACGGATTTGATTAGCCTTAACCGACTACCGTTTGAGTCGGGCTAGCATGCGGATTATTTAAATCCGTTCGCATGTAACGTTGCGCTAAAGGAATGAACTCCCTTAGACTTTGTGCTACGACTTCGAATACGTAGACTTCGCCATTTGTTATGGGAATAGGCTACCCAGCAACGTGTATTAGACGTTGACTTATCCCTACTTAGGCTTTGGGATAAAGGACCCCAGAATCGAACTCTGGTATCTTTTTCAATCGGAAAAAGACTAAATCGACGACGCGTGTTAGACGTCGACATATCCTTTCTTAGGATTCAGGATGAAATTCCCCATGCGTGTGGGGCATGGATTTCGGTGTTATTAATAACAACCTGCCACAATGTTGAATATGTGGGCGAGTGTTCTGTTTAACGGTTAAGAACTAACCGGCGGCGCGTGTTAGGCGTCGGCATATCCTTTCTTAGGATTCAGGATGAAATTCCCCATGCGTGTGAGACATGGATTTCGGTGTTATTAATAACAACCTGCCACAATGTTGAATATGTGGGCGAGTGTTCTTTTTAAGGGTTAAGAACTAACCGGCAGCGCGTGTTAGGCGCGGACTTATCCTTGCTTAGGTTTCAGGATGAAATACCCCAGAATCGAACTCTGGTGTCTTTTTCAATCGGAAAAAGACTAAACCGGCAGCGCATGTTAGGCACAGACTTATCCCTGCTTAGGATTCGGGATAAACTTCCTAGGATGAATCCAAGATTGATAAACTCTTGGAAAAGATTGATGTGGGAAAGGAAGAATTTTATATTCTATTCCTAATTTGAAAAGGAGACTCGAGGTGGGATCTCCACCCCCAGAATCCGGAAAGGTGAAACTAAGAGTGGGATCTCCACTCCGAGAATCGAAGAGATTCGGATAACCCTAACTGTCGGAAGGTTTGATTACCGAGGTAAAGATGAATTTCTCGTTTATCGAGAATGGATTGTGGTTTTGGTCCTAACTGTAGGAAGGTTTGACCAAGCGAGAGTTTGAGATGACCCTAACTGTAGGAAGGTTTGATCACTCGATTTGAAAGCGGACCTCTCGTTCATTGGAGGAATCGAGAGGGGATTTTGGTTGTGGTCCTAACTGTGGGAAGGTTTGACCAAGTGGGGGGTTAAGACGATCCTAACTGTAAGAAGGTTTGATCGCTCGATTTGTGGGCCTCTCGTTCATTGAAGGAATCGAGAGGGGATTTTGGTTTTGGTCCTAACTGTAGCAAGGTTTGACCAAGTGGGGAGTGAGAGTGAGAGTACAAACCAATGTAGGAATGTTGATTCGTACAAATCACTCAAAGGGGGTTCCTGATGTTAAGTGATAAAGACTTAACAAAAAAGGGTTTTGACAATTCGTCAATTATTGATAGATCAAAATTGTAAGCATTATATCCGGACTCTAACAATGAAAGTGTTGAGTGCACGAACATAGCGGAAGTTTGAATGGATTCATGATGATCGGGTTATCCCTAAGAATATTACTTTTAACATTCTTCCGGGAATTTCCCATTACTTGAATTATCCACCCCCAGCTTTCTTTGCAAAACTGGGTGTGTCATTGTATCAGCTGCACGATCGGGTTATCCTTAAGAATACCACGCATGGCACTCTCCAGGAACTTCCCGTGGAAGAAAGGAAATAGTTTAGACTCTTATACCTATTGGAGTATCAGGGAGCAGTTTAACCTCTTATACCGGTCGGAGGATTGAGAAGCAGTTTATACTCATATACTCTTCGGAGTTTTAGGAAGCAGTTTATACTCTTATACCGATCGGAGTTTCAGGAAGCAGTTTATACTCTTACACCGGTCGGAGTTTTGCCGTTTTTTTAACTGGCTCACTCTAGCGTTATGACGCCGGCTTCAACCAAGGTCTGGATGCTATTCTTGAGTGTAAAGCACGCCTTGGTTGGGTGAAGGATCCTTCTGTGGTATGCGCAGTACTTCGGATCTGCAATATCGTCAGCTTCCTCCTGATTCGTGATTGGTGGGAGCTTGATCTTGTTATTATCAAGGAGAGATTTGAAGATGGCTGGAACATCTTCGTCCTTGAAGGAGTACTCTTTTTGAGGCCTCTGATCCGAAGTCTTTTGCTGCCTCCGGGACTGCTGTTGCGATGTTTGATTAGCATCGACAGTCGTTGCGGGTATCTTGCCCTTACCACGGGAGGCGAAGTTCGAGTTTGGAGGATTCGTCGTCGATTGACTCCTCTCGGCCTTTTTCCTTCGGAGGAAGCGTTCGGCTTGTTCGCCACGTACCTTCAAGTCTTTCCAAGTATTGGACTGTGCTGTCCCTATTGCTTCCAACACATCCAATACGAGGATGTTATAGCAAGTCTGGAGAATGAACTCTTCAGTGATTGGATCCCGGCAATTTAATGCTTTGTTCCGGAACCTCTTGACGAAGGTTTCGACCGGTTCCCCGTCCTTTTGTTTCTCATCGAGCAACGTTCCGATGGATATCTCGGTGTCGTCGTCGAAGAAGTTAGCAAGGAATTTTGTCTCCATGTCGTCTCAGCTATGCACGCTTCCTGGCTTGAGGCGGCGATACCAATCGAAGGCGGCTCCACGAAGAGTGCCAACGAATGACCGCACCATCAGAGGCTCATTGCCGGAGATAACACCCAGGTGTGATTTGAAATAAATCAAATGCTGAGTGGGGGAACCCTTTCCATCGAACGGCGTGAAGTTGATTAGACTGAACTTCGCCAGATAGGGGATTGATTCCCACTCTCTTGGGTATGGACAAGGAATGCCCGTTTTCTTCACCTCTTGAGCAGAAATCAATGTATTGATCTTGCTTTCGAGGTTTTTGATCTTCAAGTTTTCACTTGTATCTTCGCTGGCATCCTCATTATCACCCCCTGCATTGATGGGCGGATTATTGGCATTGTGAGCTTCGTCCGTATCCGTGTGCTCCTCTTCCTGAACGACCTGGTTACGGCGGCTTGGTTCACCTTGTTGGTTCCTCAATGCCTGGATCTCGAGCCTGAAGCTCTCCTGTTGTTTGGCCATGGCTTCTTCGAGCATCTTGGCCACTTGTTCCGCGCTTATCATGAATGACTCGCGGGGTTCTCCTTCGCTGGATACGGTGTTGTCAGACGCAACCGCAGAGCAAGCATTCGATTCCTCATCTTCTGAAGGTGAGCTTATCTGAACCCTCCCATACGTTCTTCGTGAGATGGCTCCAGACTGCAAACGGGTTAGACGCCGGGATGCTTTCAGAATTGACTCGAGATCATCCCGTGCCAATGTCCCCTTGTTGGTCATGTTAGCGGTGACCCTTGGAAATTTTCCATCTTCAACCACCGCTCTCCTTCGTCGGAAACGCCTAGGCCTTGGCTTTAGCGTCTCAGTGCTGAGCCTTTCGAACACCGAGACTCTTTCGGGGACCGTCTTAGTGCAATTACACTGAGACAATACTGCCCGAATGAGTTTGGAACAGGGGCACTGAGTTTCGAGCCTACGAGGACTTCTCTTTCTGGCTCTGTTCGTACCCCCAGCACGATAGTACAGCTCGTCCGTATGAAAGTCGGAGCAACCTATCACGTGTTGGCACGATTTCCCAGGTATAACGTTATCGTCATCGGACGACAATGTTTCCTTCTGGGGGCGAATTGCCTTCTTTGGGCTTTCAAACGTTACGCGTCTCGAAACATGCCTTTGTGGGCGTGAGTTCTCAGCGTGCTCTTGCACTTCGATGTGCAAAGTTGTGCGCTTGGGTGCCACGATCTTCTCCAAGTGTTGAGGGTTGCGGCGACCCCCAACATGTTGAATTGTTTGGGACTTCTTCATCGGGCCCAAAGGTTCTTGAATTGGCACTTCGCTTCGCTCCTCAGGAAGTGGACCGAGGCGCTCCAAGACTGACTTCCTTTTCTGGGATGGCCTTGTGGGATCTCCCGGAATAGTTGTGGAAATCATCGGCGGCTTCGTTTGGTTCGCCGGAGGTTGAATCTGCTTCGAAGGTTGCAGAGGTTGCTCTTTGGCCTGAATCGCCACTTCGGATTTCGGCCTCCACACTTTGCGGGTTGGTGGCGGTTTCTTTGTCACCTCCTTCTGAAGCTTTCTACGGGCCTCTTCAGCTTGAGCCCGTGCCTGCGCTGATAGTGCGCGACGCTTGCGAATGCGCTCCTCCAGCGTTAAACGGTTCCGTTTGACACGGACCCATTCCGTTGTTAGTGGCTTGGAAGGGCCGCCGTTCATCTGTTGTTGAGGCTGTTTGCCTCTTCTGTTTTTCAGCTCCGCCTTGTAGCGGACTCCGTCAACAGACTCCATTGCCTTTGCGAATTGTTTCGCGAGGCGTTGACGTTGCCTTTGGTGGGCTCTCTTCGAGAGAGTCACTACGCCCTCGGCAACGGAAGATTTGGCCAGAGCAGATCTGACCTGGTTGGAAATCGGAGAGATCTCACCCGACGCAGCTTTGGCATCAAACGGGGCGAGATCTTCGTTGGTAGCTTCAACTTCTTCGTACCAACGAACTTTTCTCCTGGAGGAGAACTTCTTGGACTTGCGGGGGGAGGTTGATCCGGACGAGGACACGTACTCCTCGTACTTCTGTTGGTCGAACTCATATTCGACCTCCTCCACGACTGGGATCAAGATCCGCGGCTGCGACGCTCCAATCTTGGCAGCGAGATCGGCGGCTCCCACTGTGGTCGCCAGATTGTTCGCGGGAAAATTTGTTGCTTCTTTCATTGTTGATTCCATTGTCATCTTAAAATAACAACTTTTTGTGTTACAAAGATCCGGTCTTTTTATAAGATCCGGTTACAAAAAATCAAAGAAAACAAAAAGATTACAACTTTATTTCCTTGTTTGTCGAACAGATCGCGAGCTCCTGTTTTGCGGTCACTCGCTTGCGTGGGTTGTTTGCCTGCGCCGGGGTTGTTTGTCGTGGACCACCGCGAGATCTAGATCCGGTCGGATCTACGCAGTATTACGGGTATTATCCC
>BQKN01036390.1:1560-13475 GCA_022839385.1 Asparagus kiusianus
TTAATGCAGAACCCAACTCTGCGTCCCAGGTCCAGAGACGCACAGTTCATGCAGAACCCAACTCTGCGTCCCAGGTCCAAAATGCACAGTTCATCTCTGCGCAGTGCGACCTGTGCGTTTTCAGCCTAAAACAGGCCCAACTCTGCGTTTCAGGTCCAGAAACGCACAGTTCGGGCCAAGAACGCTTTTTTCATCGTTTGACTCGTTCAAGCACGATTTGAACGGTTCCAGAACCGTTTTCTCCCCAAGATTTGAGGGGATCACTACCCTATCATGGAGAGATTTATGGGGGGCAGTTACACCCCATTAAACCCTCATTAAGGAGAGATTTAAGGGGGCGGTTATACCCCTAAATCTCCTATAAATAGTGGGAAACTCAACTGAGTTCGGGTCCTCTTTTTTGGCTGACTTTTTGGGGATCCTTGATCGGGCATCTTGGAGCTTTCTGCAGCGACAAAGTCCTTGGAGCATTCTCTTGGCTTATTAACCAAACTTTCGGTTCAAATCAACTCTTTTTCAAGAGTTCAAACTCGTTCAGAGTTAAACTCGATCTGAGTTATCAACTCGTCCAAGAGTTTCCAACTTGCCTGCAAGTTCTTCTAAACTCGGTCAGAGTTTCAAACTTGCCACGCAAGTTCTCCATAACGTAAAATCGTGAGGAGAAGACCACGTTCCAGTGAATCAAGACGTTCGGATCGTCAACGAGAAGCAAACTCGACGCGAGCATTCGAGGGAGGCATCTCATCGCCACTGTGAAGAACCCAGAATTAAACAAAGGGGAGAATCAAATTCATTCTCCTCTCTTTTGTAATCAGAATCTAAATTGTAATCGATTTTGAGAGAATACAAATCAATTTTTCTTTCATTTCTTTTACATCGAATTTTTCCACAAACAATAGCTTTACTAACAACATGTGAGGAATACAATGTGGAGACCTCTCAATCATTCAATTTCTAACAACGCCCAAAAAATCTAATACAACTCTCTCAAATAAAGGGAAAAAAGAGAAATATATCAAATAGATTTCATAATAAAACTCTCTCTTCTTGATTGGTGTTCTGTATATTGATAATCATAATTGGCTTGAAAAACTACACATATATAGTCTTGAAGACCCCGACTTCTTGCTACCTAAGGAATAAGAGCTCTAGTGGGAATAGAAGTTCACATGTTCTAAAGCTCAATAAAAGTCTAAGCCAACATTATGAATTGTTTATCCTTGTCAAAATAGGAATTAGAATTCATATAATTATTCTATACTCCCACATGACAACAGACTCATATTGACTGTAACCTCTGCCAAAAATATCGTATTGAGTATTTAAGTCACAACATAACAAATCTCCACCTTGACTCAAATACGTCAAAAAATCCTCACTTCAAAAAGCTTACGTACTTCTCCTTCTCCAATAGCCCCGCAGGGCAATGAAGTGCGGCACATATTAATCAAGTCCAAGCTCGGTTTGAACTTGCCAACTTAAAGAGGTCTCCTCAACAAATCGAGTGAATTATCCCCATGATGTTTGTAACTCTTAAACCGGAACAAAGGGGGATACACGTTACACCACGATTTTGAATCAGAAGAGAGATTTCAAGAAATGGTAGATTTATTCACTCTATCAATAACCGAGTCGGATCTGGTGTATCATAGGGGATTTGCCTTTTCTATTGATTCCTACGGGTTGGATCAAAAAAAAATTCTTGAATGAGGTATTCAACTCCAGAGATGAATCGAAAAAGAAATCTTTATTGGTTCTACCTCCTCTTTTTTATGAGGAGAATGAATCTTTTTATCGAAGGATCAGAAAAAAATCGGTCCGGATCCACTGCGGGAATGATTTGGAAGATCCAAAACTAAAAACAGCGGTATTTGCTGAAGTCATCACCTGAAATAGCTCCTGAATAGCCAAAGGGCACAAAATTATCAACCGACAATGAATAAGTCACTGTATCTTCAGATCTTCGTGGTGGTCGAATATCTAGTCTAGACCGGTCTATAGCAATAATGTATTACCTCTCTTCATGTAGCTGCTGAGGTGATCCATCTACTTGAATGTGATATGACTGTTAAACTCCCATAGTCTTATCCTGCTGAAGAGCTCAATCACGAATTTCTAACTCCATCTTTTATTTTGTAGTGTACGTCTTATCATCTAAAACCGATGACCATTTCTGGTAAAATATAGCAAATTCATCAAAAGTAACATCACATGTAATAATAATCTTAGGATATTTCGGATCAGGATACCACAACCTATATCCCTTAACACTCAATGCATAAACTAGGAATACACACTTCTTCACTCGAGACCCAAGCTTTCCTTGACTAACATGCGAATATGCATAGTAAGCAAATATTTTTAAGAGTAGAATAATCTGTACGCTTACTGGATCAAACCTCCAATAGAGTTTTATAAATGATAGTAATAGATGACGATCGATTTACCAAGTAACAAACAATGTTCATTGCTTCTGCGCAGTTTTCCTTATCTAAACCTGCATTGAACAACATACAACGAGCTTTCTCCAAAAGATTTCTATTCTTACGTTCTGCCACTCCATTCTGTTGCGTTGTGTAAGGGACTGTGCAATGTATAATGATTCCCTCCTTGCAAAATTCATTAAATTCTCCTCAATAAAATTCAAGGTCATTATCAGTTCTAAGCCTCTTAATTAGCCTCTCAGTGTACTTCTCAATCAAAGACCGTCTTTGTTTGAAAGTCACAAAGACCTTATCTTTATATCTCAAAAAATAGACCTAAACCTTTCTGGAGTAGTCATCAATGAAGGTCAGCAAATATCTTGAACTACTACCCTTCGAGGCAACTTGAGAAGGTTCACGCAGATCTGGTAGTATCAGTTCATATGACCAAGCCTCATATGACATAATCTGGTAGTATCAGCTCTTGATATCAATGACGCAACTACAACCAAACTAGTGACGGTAGAACCCACAAAACATACAAGTTGTCAATCTTCTTTTTTTTTCATAACCACAAAAGAGCCTTTCGTAACTCTAAGAAATCCACATTCACCTAAAAAATTATACCAAAGACTATCAAGAGTGCCCAAAGAGATAAAATTCTTCCTTAAATTAGGAGCATGCCTAACATCACTCAAAGTCCTGATAACTCCATCATACATCTTAATCTGAATTGTGCATTTCCCAGCAGTCTTGCATGAGGTGTTGTTCCCTATGAGAACAATTCCACCATCAATAGCTTCAAGTAGTGAACCAGTCCCGATTAGGACACATATGATAGGACAACCCGAATCGAAAATCCAATCTTTAGTTCTCTTGGTTTTATTGTCGGTAATTAACAAAATCACATCTTCAGCAATACCAACTTTAGCGGAGTCCTCCTTCGATTTTTTTCATACTCTTCTTATTTCTTCTTTTTTTCAACTTATAACAATCGATCTTGATGCGTCCTTTCTTCTTGCAATATTTGTACGTCAAATTCCTGTGCATCGATGTATATCTGTTACCTCCAAAGCCCCCTTTTTCAATCTTCCTTGAACAAACAAGTCATCAGCTTACTTTCGCTTGTAGTTAACTTTTTGTCGATATTCTCCTTATTTAACAAGTTCTCTTTGATGTCCTTGATGCCAATAGAATGCTGACCATAAATAATAGCATTCCAGTAGTCCTTGTAGGAAGGCGACAAAGAACACAATATAATAAGAGCTTGATCTTATCATAAATCTTACTCAAATTTATAATCACAGAATTAATTTCACCAATATTAGATTTGATAGGTGTTCTTTTCGACATCCGAAGTGTGTACAAACGCTGTTTTAAGAGGAGGCAACTAGCGAGACTTCATCAAATACAAATCCTTCAACTTAGACCATAAATCAGCAATTGTCTTCTCCGCAAGCTTCTTGTAAAACTTCATTTGTCAAATATAACCGGATCACTGTGAGAGATTTATCATCCAAGGCATTCTAATTTTTCACCGTCATAGTAGTCGGTTTCTTCGACTTCCCGAACAAAGCCTTTTTTAATCCGCTCCGTGTCAATACGGTGATCATCCTAACTTGGCAAAGACTGAAACTGATGTTTCCATCAAACTTCTTAATATCTCACTTCGTAGGGGTTGTCGTCATCTTCTCATTCGATTGATAGCTGATGGTTCTAATACCAATTTGTTATGACAAATCCCCAGGATAAACTAATATCAAATCTCTTGAAAATACAAAAAATATCAAGAAGACAATAATACACAAATATACGTGGTTCAGCTACAACTTGTAGCCTATGTCCATGGCGAAGAAGGAGAATAGCTTTACGAATAATTTGTGAGGAATACAATGTGGAGATCTCTTAATCATTCAATCCTTAACAACACCCTAAAAGCCTAATACAACTCTCTCAAATAAAGGAACAAAAGTGAAAAATATCAAATAGACTTCACAAGAAAACTCTCTCTTCTTGATTGGTGCTCTATAGATCGATAATCATAACTGGCTTGAAAGATTGTTCATCTATAGCCTTGAAGACCTAAACTCATTACTACCTACAGAATATGAGTTCTAGTGAGAATAGAAGTCCACGTGTTCTAAAGCCTAATAAGAGTCCAAGCCCAAAATATGAATTGTTTATCATTGTCAAAATAGGAATTTGAGTTCATATAATTATTCCACATTCTCACAAGACAACGGACTCCTATTGACTGCATCCTCTTTTTAAAAATATCAGATTGAGTATTTGAGTCACATCACAACATTTATGACAAATTATATAGGAAAATTACTGGAACAAAATCCTGACTCTGAATGCGAAGAATAAATACAATTGAGTTTATTGCCCTGAGTTTTTCCTCTTCTTTTCTTTATCATAAGTTATGAACATGAGTTAGATAGGATTTCGAGACTCAATTTCTGATGTTTTTTTACATGCAAAGAGGTTGTCAAAGTCAATGCTTTCAACAACAAGTAGAGATGATTATTTAAGAGGAAAAAGAAATAAAAGTTAAGTGTCTTTCCTTTTGTTTATAAAAAAACTCTCACTTGTTGATAATGCGGTAAAAAACTTATATTCAGAATGAAGACTTATTTGAAAACATTAATAAACAGAGTATTTTCAAGAATTATTTATAGATAATTTAAAAAGAACTACACTTTTAGTTCCCGTAGGTACCGTTTGGTAAAGGGTTAAGTGAGGGGTTAACGAGACTTAACCCCTTCTTAACCCGCCAAACACAAAAAATCTATACAAAGGTTAAAGTGAGTTAACCCTCCATAATTTGCTAAACATAAAAATATAGAAGGGTTAAGCTAACCGCTCTAGAGGGATTAAAATGAGTTAACCCCTCAAAATGAGGGGTTTACTAATACTCCTACTTAGAAGGATTAAGAGTTAACCATTCTAATTATAAAGAAAATAGTCAAAATCATTGTTATTCCCAAACACTAAAACTGATCACAGTGGCTAAAATACAACTTATTTAATGGGTTAATACTTTAGTTCTTCAGATTATCGAATGAGCTAAGTACATTAATCTTTCTCTTTAACCTCTCTTCTTTAATCCTTTGCCAAACGGGACCGTAGGTGTCAAGATTTTGAAAAATTCAACATATATTCTCGACAATTTATTGTACATTAAAACTAATCAAAAGAATGAAATTGAAAAGAACTACAAACATCCTAGCTCTCATCCGCTGCTTCACAACTCCCTCCACTCTTCACGCCCTTACTTTGGTCGTGTGTGTCAAAATTTTCAGAATATCGAAAATACTCTTAACATTTAATTCAGTTCTTCTTCATCTCAGGGTCAAATTAGGACAGAGCAAAGAAATGACAAAATATCTTCAGAAAATCCCACATTTACACGGCTTACAAAACCACACTACCTAACAGCTCTATTTGATAAAAACATCCTAACTAAATTTGGCTCTAAAAACCCACGTACCACACATTCCATAATAAAAAAAATCCTAGCTAAATCTTTTTGCCGTCTAAATTTGTCAACAAAATATGGTAAAAATATCACGTCCCACTCCGAGGATCTTAAAAATCCTGCACCTCCTTAGCCTTGCGTGAACTGCTTTGAGAGATATGGTGTTTTTCTTTCCTTTGTTCAAAATCCATGAACTATGAGCGTAATTGTTCATTTCTTCATATTTGTTGTTGGTTAAAAGTCTATTATTTTTTCCATGTTTGTTCTTAATTAGAAAGTGTCCCCAAGTAATTCTCCTTACAATTTTTTATCATGCCGGATAACAATACACGCCCTTTTTCTCTCCTGTTTCTCGCACAATAGAGGCAAGTTTTGCAAGTCACACTTGGCCGCACATGCTCCCTTATCAAAGTCAAAATTTTAATGCAAAGATGCATGGTTGGGATCATGCATTGAGTCAAATGGGCGTTATGACCCCAAACAATTGTTGGATTTGATTTGACATGTACTAGTCTTCAATCATCGCATGCGCCATTTGACATAACAACCATATAATACTGCAACAGTTTTAAGCTAAATTACCAGATTGGTGTTAATTATGTACGCTCTTACTAGTTTCATATATATGATTTTTTCTAATCTTGATGACGACTTTGGTATTTCTTCTGAATCAAATACGTAATTAGACCCACAACTTCACTGTCAAGTGAAAAAACAAAGCGGTGAAATTCTTATGATCCACATTATGTGAAATGGATCTATGTGCATTTCTATGAGCATATGTATAGTCAAATACATATGTTTATATGATTATGAGTTTAACACCACATATACATGTACAAATTCAACAATAACAGACAAATATCCATACTCACTTTGTGAGCATCTTAAAGGACCAAGGGCTGAATTTACTACCCAGAAAATTATAAAAGTCATCCTAATACCGCACAATGTGAATGCAAGTTTCATCTCATAAATTTGCAAGATACCATCCACTCAGACCATGACAGCCCAAATCATTCCACTTCATAAAGAAGGGGAAAAAAAATTATTTATAAGAAGATTGCAAGAAACCCCAAAGACACCCACAATTATTTCCATCCAAAATAAAGGAAAGTGGAGCCGTTGCAGGGGCAAAAAAATATGACCAGTCCAAAGCTGATATTTATACAAAATCAGCTTAATTTCAGGTTGTAGCATTTGATAATTTGCGGCTACAAAAAATAATATAAAGTCCTGCCAGTGATATAGATTTGTATTAAGCTGTTGCTGCCATCGGCACTGCTCTGTAGCATGACCTTTTTGCTGCCCGAACAATATCATCAACCTACATGAATCATTTCCGTTATCTTAGTTATTACCCAAAAAAAGGTTACTCTCATCAATAAGCACATCTATAACTTTTGTTTGTTCATTACACGATCATGAAATATAATTTAGTGTTATGCACATTTTCTAGGTCGCATATATAAATCCCTTTCTTCCACTGACCCAGCTAAGAGTAAACACCACATACACTATGGTTGCCTCCATTCAATTACGAGACTTACCAAGTATTCCCCCTTTGATCATGAACAAAGTTTTCCTGAACTGCATTGTCTTGATTCAAGATTTACACTAAATAGTGAAAAAAGCATGGCGAGATATTTCTTGACCATCAAGTTATACTTGCTCATTTCATTTTCTCCTCACATTTGTGATAAGTTTACATTTTAAAAAATTTTATTTTCACTCTAAAGTTACATGTACTCATTCACATTAAAATCCAAGAGGGTCTAGCTCAGTTGGTAAGCTGCCTCCATGAGTAGTACTCTTAAGGTGTACTTTAAGGTCTCAGGCTCACTCTTAAGGTGTGCTTTAAGGTCTCAGGTTCAACTCTCCTGGGGAGCACCCACAAAAATTTAATTTCTAGAATACCCGAGGCCGTGTGTTGGAGGGTGGCCCTTAGTCATGCCCTGGTGTTTGATACCCGTGGTCCGAAGGATCGTGGGGAAGTTTCAAAAGAAAAAACAGTCACGTCAAAGAGAAGCATTTCTCCACTTTGAGCATAGTTCTATCTTGATTAGAGTTTGATTCTAAATAGCAAAAAATAACACTCCAGGGTGTTTCTTGATCACCAATTTGTACATGCTCATTTCTTCTCGCAGTTCGGCAAAAGTTACATTTATTAAATTTCATTTTTCTTCTATTAAGTTGGATGTGATGTGACTATTCAGTACATGAAAAAACGAGCATTTCTCCAGTTTGATCACCAATAAAAATTTCCTCGAGATCAACACTAAATATTAAAAAAATAGCACTCAAGATGTTCTATTAAGAACATCTATCATTTTTAATTCATTACGTAAGCATAAAGCCACAAATCCCCCATCCCACACTTATTCAGGTCACCTATAGAAATTGACGTCTTCCAATGAACCGTTTAGGAATCATCTTTGCATCAAGTTGGTCACTATCATATGCATCTTTACTGCCTCCATCAGGTTTAAAACTTAAAAACATTTCTTCACAGAATCATCTCACTTGAGCCAAGTTTTTGCTCAATGCCACTACCTTGATTAATGATATATACTAAATAGTCAAAATAACTGAAACCATCAGTTTGTACTACAATAACCATTTATTCTCACAATTGTGCTAAAGTTAATTGTTAATATTTCATAAATTCCATTTTTGTTCTACTAAAGTAATACATAATTATTCATCACATGTAAAAGATAATTTCCAGCTCCTTTATAAGCACAAAACCAAATAGTTATCTGATATAATTTTGTCATGAACTTTCATAAGACAGCAACTTTATGTTATATCAATGTGTAAATAAACCAAAAGTCTTTTGTCATCCACCGTGGCAAGAAGTAACTTAAAGAAGTATAAAGGCAGAGAGCATGACTCACCTGGGGAACAGCTAACCTCTCAAGGTTCGCAGCATAAGGCATGGGAACATCAGCCCCAGCTATCCTCTCCACAGGAGCATCAAGGTATCCAAAACTCTCTTCAATCACAGAAGTGCTGTTTATCAAATAAGGATTTCATATTTCAGATTAAATGCTAAAAATAAAAGGGGAAAAAACATAATTTTTTTTATTTATATCCATCAAATAAACTGACCAGATTTCAGCACCCACACCATGCTGTGGTAAGCCTTCTTCAACAGTCACCAATCTGTTGGTTTTCCTAACAGAAGCGTTGATTGTGGCTCTATCCAATGGTCTTATGGATCGAAGATTTATGACCTATAGGTTTTCAAGGGGTAAGTTTAGAGTTTGATTCCAAGATAACAGCAGCGAATGATATTTTTCGAAAGAGTCAACATTTACCTCAGCGCTAATTCCTTCCTTTAGAAGTATATCTGCAGCCTGAACACAATCCACAAGAGAAATAAAAATAAAAATAAAATAAAATAAAGCAAGTAGCCAATATATTTGAAGTAAAAAAAAAAGAATAATACGAGCAAAGCTTTTCAAAACACTATGTTTTAGTTTAGGTTGCATGAATCATTCTCATCATAAATAACCATGAAGTTCAATCTTTTACAAAGCAGTTTGGTTCAGTTTAAGCGTACTGCATTCATTCAACTAATTGCTCTTAACAAACCAGATAATTTTGCTTATGTATGGTTCTACAGTTTCGACCTTCTAGGCCATGTATAAACGTCAAATATCCTGAACAGTCCACTATACCACACGGAAGGTAGTTGCATGGCTAGCTATGTCTCAATGATTGTGGTACCAACAAAATGGCACCGCATGTCTTTCTATGTCTCAGGTCATCATGCCTCCACACATATGAAAACACCCTGTTCTTGGTTCACAAACATTGCCCTCGAAGTCACAGTAACATGATGGTCATTCATAACATATTAAAAAAACAACAGACTACTGAAGAATACAATGCACCAAATAGCTTGTCCAATGATTTATATCCAGAGAACTGTGAACTCAAAGTAAATAAGAAAAAGCACAATATCGAGACACTGCCACAAGATGTAGAAATTTGGGACCAAGAAGCAAAAGGACATTCAATTTTTTATCAGTGGATAACAGCATTTTAGACTGCCATTAGGGCAAACAATGAATGCACAACTGCCAGATATGTGAGACTAAAAGCTCTAGATTAAACTGCATAAACATGAATAGTAAATTCCAAATTTAACATAACAAACATAGAAATCTTAAGACAACATAAATAGGCATGATGAACTATTTTGCATTCAATTATCAATCAGAATTGAACTGTCCAAAGAGTTTTTTCTTAGCCAGCAGAGAACAACTCTAAATATTGCAAGTTTGCAAACAAAGACAAGATGATGCATATTTGAAATTATTGCAAGTTTGCGATGCCTATCAGATAATCTTTTAATTTAATAGATTATCTTTTAATTTAATACGCACCTGGAGAGCATACCCAACCATCCTTGAGAAAGCAGTGATTGTAACGTCCTTCCCTTCACGCTCTATCTGTCCGGTAAGATTGTTAGATATAGGACACAAAAAGTAACACATTTAATGAACATTGAAAAGCATACCTTAGCTTTTCCTATTGGAAGACAGAAGCTGGAATCAAGAACTTCTGCTGACACAGGAAAAGATTCTCCGTATCTGAGAAACATAAAATGTAAATACAAGGCCTTGTCACCAAATATTATTTATTCTTTAACCATGTTGGAAATTACATACAGAAGTTCATTTTCAAGAAAAACAACAGGATCCGGGTCCCGAATGGCAGATTTGAGTAAGCCCCGAGCATCTTCTGATGAATAAGGGCTTAGTACTTTCAGTCCAGGACAAGATGCATACCAAGCTGCATAACACTGCAAATAAATTCTTCATAAGCACTTCTCCGATGTCACTTCTAAATTTCTAGTTAAGTAAAGAGGCTGTAAAGGTAGGAACATAAAGTGATATAGAGTGAAAGTAAAGTTGAAAAAAGTTAAACAAGGAAAACCAAGTACATGTATTATGGATTAGAAAGGATCCTTTTGAGGATTACTAGCAATTGTTACTGATTATGAAGATGATAACAAAGAAAGATGGAATCTACTTACAAATCCAAATTCAAGGAAATAGCACGTACCTGTGAATGTTGAGCTCCAACACCAGCAGCAGCACCATTGGGTCCTCTGAAAACAATAGGAACAGATAGTTGACCTGCTGACATGTAGTTCGATTTTGCAGCAGAATTGATAATATGATCAATTGCCTGTAATGTATTGGACAAATGGCTCAATCTTTAGAATAAATACACAACTCAGATAGGTGGAAAGAGCTACACAGGGTATCTGATCTATATAAATAACCGTGATAACCACATGAACATGTCAATAATAAATATTTTATTCATATGATCACGAACTTTGTAAATCCTGATGATATCCAATAGAAATAGTGAGCAACTTACAAAATCCTAAGCATCTATAGGTACCAGAAACACATAGAGCTAAATGCATAGATGTCTGCAAGACAAACAGGACATGTACAATCTCAATAAATAAATGTGATAGACACACGAATATAGTCAACAACAGAAGTTTTGTTTCCACATTTATGAACTTTGTGAATCATGAGTACGATAATATATATATATATATATATCAAGGTTTTAAATGTCGGATGTCGGGTTCATGTCGGATAGCGAAAATCGGGGATATATCGGGGGACATTGACTAAATATCGGATTGCTATATCGGGTAGTGCGCATATGTATAATATCATGTCCTGAATGTAATCTAAGCATTCATAAATTCAATATAAGCATACTTTATAAATTCTATAGACTAAACATATAAAAAATAAATAATATATGGATTTGAGTTCATAAATTCTTTCTATCGGCTTCATAAGAAACCCTTAAACATGAGAACGGATCAAACGGGTTTGGGTATTTATCACTAAACCCAAACCCGATAACAAAAACAGATCTTAAAAAAATGTACCATATCGGCCGATTTTTCAAAGCTAAAAAATAGGCCGATATGCCCGATATGACCCTGATATTTCCGATTTGGCCGT
>BQKN01036392.1:0-15207 GCA_022839385.1 Asparagus kiusianus
CCAGGTTTATTCAAAAAAGAACATCCCGTCGGTGAACCTGCTAAGCTAGCGGAGGTCTTCATCAGAAAATTTATTTCTGTCAAAGGAGAGTTCCCCGCTCAAGATTTCAGAGCTCCAATATGGGTACATTCAAGTGAGACAGACTAGTAGGCCTGGATGATAAATTTTGTCTTAGAGGAGCTAGAAGAACCTTTGAGGATTTCAGAGTTCAGAACTCCAATAATAGCCACTTGATATGGGATTTCTCCAAATTATAGCGGACTTTTTACTATGCTAGAATTTTATAATCCTCACACTGGTACCTTTTTCACTCCTGCTGGTGAATTAGGCTTCGCTCTCTATAAGATGTTTGAAATCTCCGGATTGTCTTTTGGAGAGCTGCCCTATGAGGAGTTTGTTCTCGGAAATAGGGAATTAGAGATCCTAAAACATGGTGCCCCCGAAATCTATGACACTTACTGGGAATTGATGTGCCATTTTTAGATATGTGTACAAACTACTGGGAAAAGAGCCAGTGGTGTGAAACAAGGACAATGGGCAGAGTATCTTTTCCGAAATCTGTGGGACAAGGACGCTGAGGTGACTCGCTTAGTTGCCAGTACTCTTGAGGGAATCAATGAGCGTATTAATAATGCGACTTCCTACTATACTTGCGAGGTAGAGGAGGACGTCTTCCCAGCTTTCACCACATTCGAAAGCTTCCATTATCAGGCAGAAGTCCCAATCTCCGACACGGCTTTGTTCGCTGGTTTTCTTACTCTTTGGTTGAAACGTTGTGTGGTACCCACTAGGCCGGTGGACGCTATTACAGTAGAAGTATTATACCCAGCCGTTTTCCTAGCTCATGAACGGCCTCTAAATCTCCTTTCAGCCATGGTAGGATGTTTGCAGAGTGGTCTACGGGAACTAGCCTCTGAGTTTATTGTCATTAAGAAATTGGACTCAGATGGGAAAATAATCATTCAAACCTCAACCCCTCGAGTGTCGATGCTATATATTTATTCAGTATCTTGGTTTGTGTTGCACTGCCCTTCGATAATGTTGACCCCTGAATCGAGCGATACTTCGGCTCCTCTTGTTCAGTAATTGGAAACTGCTCGATGGGTCGGTTGGTATCAGGTTAAATTCCATGAAATATTTAGGCGGGATTATAATTACGAGATCGCTTGCAAGTTTCCTATTTTTGAGGGCGGTGCATATGGAGAGATCTATCAAGATACTCCGAGGCGGAATTCTTTTATTACACTTAGTAGAGGCGTCTTCTGGTGGCTCATAAATATTCGTCCGGGCTATCTTCTCTTCCGATAAGGGAGAAGATGCTTCATTGAACCATACCAGCCTTATCGCTTTTCTCGGTAATTCGGCTATGATCAGATTTATGTCGGAAATCCAAACCCTACTCTTACGTACACAGGTAATGTGTATGAAGGAGCAAGAGCTTGGTATTACTAGTGGCAGGCTGTATAGGAGAAAAATTCCACTGCCGCATACGATGCCCAATGTTCGTACTTCTTTAAGCTTTTGTACGTGGTACCAGGCTGCTTCTCAAATTTCAGCCTACAACATAAATACTTCCTGCCTGAAGGCCATTCGCAAATGGTATGCTTCGAAGAGAAGTGCCAAAAAGTTCCGTGCCCGGGGGGTTAATGAATACTTATCATATGAAAAGGCGATTACTGAGGACGAACAGCGACAATCACCAGAGGGAGTTTAGGAAGAGATCAGGATGCTGGATACTCACGAGGTGGAACCTTCGAGAGTCAAGACTCGGAGTAAAAGTGCTACTGGAAAAAGAGCACTAGACCCGACTGAAGAAGCCAAGTATAACAAACGACCTCGTCGAAAGTTAGCGCTCGAGCCCCCTGCTTCTAAGCTTATGTCACATGCCCAGAAAGCATGGCATCCAGAAGAGGAAGAACGAGAGTCTACTGCTATGGGACTCTCGCCTTAGCCTGATCTCCCCACAGTTGGTCCCGCTTTAGGAGGCCCCATTTCTTCTGCTCGTTCACTAAATGAGGAAGAGCATGGAGATGAATCATTTGCAGGGGGTGCAGAATTTGCCCCTGAAGACATACTTCACGATACTGCCTCTACTGCCCCTCATGTTGAAGAAGATAGACCTCCGGTCCAAGAGCCTACAGTGCCAGCAAGACTTAGTAGCGGACAAATCTCCTTCCGCTTCTGTGTTATTACCACCTGTAGGAGACATACAACCTAGCCCTACTACTAGAGTCATATCAAAACCTATCATCATCGAGAATCCGCCAGCATTTCCTCCCATAAACGAGGAGGAGCCTATGAACCATAGCGATGGTGCGAATGACACAGATGATGGTGACATCCAAAGTGAGAGTAATGAGAACAACGACAACTTGGGTGATAATAGCGGCGATCCCAGTGAGTGGGATATCCCACCACCACCTTGTTTAGATAAGGCGTCAGCCCACATTCCCCTGCCTCTTACTGGTAAGCGTCGTTTGTTCCGACTCACGACTAATTTTTGTTCTACATTTAAACAGTTTTCTCATACAGATCCTATGATACATGAGGCGAGCGCTATCGTTCCTCCTTCGACACAACAGCTTGTACCACCACCAGCTCAGGTGTCAGAGCCACCTAGCTTGGAGCTCTCAACGACAACTCTCCCACCAGCGACTTTATTGACAATTTCTTTAGCCCCAACATAAGTTGTAGACGTGCCAAGATCATCCAAAATAGGAGAACTTATGGCTCTTCAATCGAGTCCATCTCAACTGGATGTCGACGTTCCCTCTCAGGTCACTACGCTAAAATCGCCTGCTGGTCTTTTACTTGGCTCTGTATCTTCAGAAGTTTCTATACCGTCTCCTATCGCTGCTTCGAGTCTCACGGACGTGCTAGATTTCCTCAAGATTTCTCTTGATTATTTAGAAAGTCTAACAAAGAAAGTGATTGAGGTTGTATTGGCCGGTCGAGATACTTTTGAAACCTTCAAGCTTATGCTCACAAATAGTTTAAACAACCTCAAGTTCGTGAGGGATGTCCCGGTAGTTAAGCGTTGCTCAGAGGCCATTCTACACCTAGAGGCTCAACTAAGGTTCTTAGAGGCCTTGGGTCGAGCCGACATCCCAGCACAGATCGCGTCGACGCTTGAGGACATCCGGGCCAAAGAAGCTAATAAGTATGAAGCAGCTCAGCATCATATAGCTGAGAAGGAAGTTCAGGTGGAACACCTACAGAAGCTGCATGCTCAAAAACAAGTTGAGCTAGCACTCTCAAATACTTCTTTAGAGAATTTACGAGAGAAGATCATTACCACTGAAGTAGAGTTGGCTAGGTTGAAGGCTCAATTCAAACGAGAAGAAGCTATTGTCACCGAGCTCAACGTCAAAAGCGTAACCTCTCTAGTAGATTACCGTACAGAAGTCAGTGCTCTTGAAGAGGCTAAGAAGGAGATTGCTGCCATGTTGTCTAGTGAAGACGAGCTTCAGAAACGGGCTGAGATGCTGGTGCGAGCTGACCATGAAGAGAAACTTTCTGACATTAAGTCCCAGCTTGTCTCATTCAGTTTGATGAATTGATGAGCCTATTTTTGTATCGTTCTTTTGGTAGGAACAACAATTATCTTCTTGTTGCTTTATTTTCCTTTGAATAAAAGTAGTGCTATTTTGGTTTTTCATCGTTTCTTTTGCATATCATAATCTGACATGGAACCATGAAGTACCGTTTTGATATCCTAGGAGAGATTGTTTATTCTTCCTGTATTATGCCCTTGTTTTAAGTACTGGAAGAAACTTATAAATGTCAGAGGTATCATATTAACATGGTGAGTTTGTGGTCTTGTCGCTCTATTGACGAGAGTCGATAAGTTAAAAGTGTTGTGATCGGAGCAACTTTGAGGACCTATAGCTCTATTGACGAGAGTCGATAAGTTAAAAGTATTGCGATCGGAGCAACTTTGAGGACTTATCGATCTATTGATGAGAGTCGATAAGTTAAAAATGTTACGACCGGAGTAACTTTGAGGACCTATCGCTCTATTGACGAGAGTCGATAAGTTATAAGTGTTGCGATCGGAGTAACTTTGAGGACATATCGCTCTATTGACGAGAGTTAATAAGTTAAAAGTATTGCGACCAGGGCAACTTTGAGGACCTATCGCTCTATTGACGAGAGTCGATAAGTTGAAAGTGTTACAATCGGGGCAACTTTGAGGACCTATCGCTCTATTGACGAGAGTCGATAAGTGAAAGTATTGTGATCAGGGCAACTTTGAGGACCTATCGCTCTATTGACGAGAGTCGATAAGTTGAAAGTGTTGCGATCGGAAAAACTTTGAGGACCTATCGCTCTATTGACGAGAGTCGATAAGTTAAAAGTGTTGTCATCAGGGCAACTTTGAGGACCTATCTCTCTATTGACGAGAGTCGATAAGTTAGAAATGTTGCGATCGGAGCAATTTTAAGGACCTATCGCTCTATTAACGAGAGTCGATAAGTTAAAAGTGTTGCTACCGGAGCAACTTTGAGGACCTATCGCTCTATTGACGAGAGTCGATAAGTTAATTCCGACAAAAGAATTATCATTATGTGACAGAGTGATATAGGCGGAATTCAAACTCCGTGACAATGAAAGTCGTCGTAAGTATGATGCTACATTGACAAATTTCGAGTGATTTGGTTTTAGGAGGGCGCACTACGTGGCTGTAGAGATTCAGCACCATATTTTGAGAACGCAGGAACAGAGCTACCCCCTACGTTTGGGGTCTTTGAACTGAGCTGCGCATGTCTAGAACAGCGTTATGTATTTGAACGCATCTCGAGATCATTATGTTTGGCTCTGCCTATATGCCTTTTAAACGCAGGGTTTTGTCCCGCGTCTTATCAGAAGTCCAAACGACTATAATGATGACGAAAAGACCACACTTGGCGGGAGTCTCAGAACTCCATATCATCCTCATTGATGGTCTATAAATAGGCCTGATTAGTCTTGTCAAGAGCCTCAAACGCTTAAACTTCCTTCTTGAACTCAGAAAACGAGTTTCTTCTCGTTAATTCCAAGACTCTTTGACTGTTTCGCCTCATCTCCAGCCATGGCTTTCAAGAAGGTCTGCTTGCGGAAGGACGGAGGGGATGAGCATGGAATGTTGCCGTCGGGGGACGCTCCTGGGTTGACCTCTGGGTCGCCGGCAACGCCACCCCCACCAACGTCCAGTCCTCAAGGTAAGTAAAATTGATCCGCTCCTAACATTCTTTTTAATAAGTTTTCTTAAAATCCCTTAGATGGATTCTGGTTGATGATGACGAATACAATTCGTTTCTTTAATCTTGAACGTAGAAAGAAATTTTAGCGTCTTTTGACGAAAACTGTTCGTCTCCTTAATTTTGAACGCAGAAAGAAGTTCTTGTGTTCATTGACGAAACGAATGGTCGATCCCTTAGTCTTGAGCGTAGGAATAAGTTTCTGCATTCATTGATGAAATGAAGGGTCGACCCCCTAATCTTGAGCGCAAGAAGAAGTTTTTGCGTTCATTGATGAAATGAAGGGTCGATCCCTTAATCTTGAGTGCAGGAAGAAGTGTTTACGTTCATTGATGAAATGAAGGGTCGATCCCTTAATCTTGAGCGCAGGAAGAAGTTTTTGCGTTTATTGACGAAACCAAGGGTCGATCCCTTCGTTTCGACATACTGGTTTGATCCTGCTGCGTTTGACGCAGAATTAAGCCTCATCATCCTGAAAGTTCATAACACAATTTTAATTCACTACGTTCACAATGATTCAACGCGGGTCTAGATCCCTTGCGTTCAAGTTGATCTTGACGCATGTCTATACCACTGCGCTTGAATTCGTCTATTTTACTGACTTTTCTTTTATTTGTTTTGTTGCAAGGTGGGGCTTCTGCTTCTGAGCCCCTCATACCCCATGATTCAGGCTACGCCCCTCTCATTCCACCCATATCCGTGATCCTCCCACATGAGGGTTTCGAATGGGTGACTGATGAGGTTTCTTATCTGCCACCCAACTGCACTCTCTTCCTCCTTAGGCGCCTAGAGAACTAAGTGAAGCAAGCTTTCTCCATCGTGATGCATGGCTGGGGCTCTTTCCCTGAGTTTCAAGCTTCTATCGAGGAGAGATTGAACGCCCTGGCTGAAGTCAACCTCTATCATGCTCGGCGTTGTGCAGAGAAGATCTACCGCTTCTCGGGTGCCACTCGTTTCCTCGAGGAGCTGAAGCAGACAGACCTGAGGCCTAAGATATAATGGGCCATCAGCAATGCAAGGTTGAAAGAGAGGGTTGCTGCCAGAGCCCGAGCTTTTGGTATCTCATAGAGGAAGGCTATCATCTAGAGCTTGCAGAAGTAGCGTCGCCAAGCCAGGGCCAGACTCATTGCAGGGGAGCTAACCCAAGAAGAGTTCAACCTTAGGGATGCTACCCTTGAAGCGAGGGTCCAAGTAGAAAAGGAGGTCATCCAAGTGCTGCAACAAGAAGCTTTTGCTGCTGCCGTGGCTTCTGATGTCCAACTTCGCAAGAAGGTTGAAGAAGAGGTGCTGGCGAAGCACAAATAAGATGTATCTAAAACAGAAGCTTATCTTTTAAGCTTCTCTTTATTTTAAGCCCCAGCAACTCTTCTTTTTGTCTTCTTTTTGTAATAACTTTACATTGAACACTTATTATCTGCATGAACTGCTGTTGCTTATCTTTTCCTTGCATTTCTTGTGTTTTTTTTAAATGCTATGGTCGTCTCTTTGTGATGCTGCGATCATAACTTTGGGTTGGGAATTTTCTTCATTGTCGTTAGAACAATTTCTGAAAATTACCCCTTTGCATTGAATGATTTGAACGCAGGTCTATTTCCTTTTAGCAGTCAAAGACGCAGGGTTTAGCCTTACGTCTAAACAGACTTGAACGCAACTCTGAGACTTAAACTGCAGTTATAGAACTTTCATTTGGGAAGACTTGATGCATTCTAATTTGTTGGGGATCCTCTTTGCTGTCGTTAGAGTAATCTCTGGAAGTTTCTTTGTTATAATTGAAATTCTGTGTTTGAATGAACTCAACGTGGGTCTGTCCCTCTTATAAAAAAAACCAAAAGCGCGGGGTCAGGCCTTGCGTTTAACAGACTTGAAACGCAGTTGTAGGACTTGCGTTCTGGGAGGCTAGACGCTTTTCTTCCAACCTTAGGTGTGCATCCTAAGTTGCTAAGACTTTTCCACTGAATCAAATCAATCTGACAATTTTTTGATAGATTTTGGGAAATTTTCTTTATTATAATGGTTCACAATAAGTTTTAATCGTCAGAGGTATAATGTTAACTTGATAACACATACAGTAGGAGAAATAAATTACTACTCCTTGTCCAAACGAACTCCTAGTAGGCAACCCCCAGCTTGGCTTACTTGGTGGGGGGGGGGGGAATAGGCTTTGGAATCTACGGGTAATATTTATTGAGAAATTTCTTATTTATTGGCATCATGAGCCTATCACTTTTTTTATCGATGAGACGGTAGGCTCCATTGGAATAGACTATTCCTATCACAAAAGGTCCTTCCCATTTGGGATTGAACTTCTCTTTGGTTTTGTGGGTCATTATCATGGGTCGTCTATTGGCTAGAACCAAATCACCTTTCTTAAAAATCCGTTCTTTGACCTTTTTATTATAAGATTTAGAGATTTGGGCTTGATACAATTCGATCTGTTGTTGGGCTCGAAGTCGTTTGTCATCTAAGGCTTCAAGTTCCCGAAGATGCAGTTGTTGTTTCTCTTCCTCTGTCATTCCGGTCGCGATGGTAAATCTTAGGAAAGGGATCTGAATTTCTAATGGTAACACAGCTTCGCAACCGTATACCAAAGAGAATGGAGTAGCTTTCGTAGGGGTCCTCACCATAGTGCGGTAGGCCCACAAACATTCGCTGAGTCTTTCATCCTAATCACGTTGGCTCTTAGAAACAAATTTTTTGAGAAGCTTCACGATGGTTTTGTTAAAAGCTTCTACAAGACCATTTGCTGGCGGATAATATGTTGTAGAGGCGATCTCGGGACTCCAAAGCGGTAGATGACGTGATGTTTGATGAACTTAATCACATTCGAAGTCTTGACTTCTTGTAGCGGGATTGCCTCCGCCCATTTGGAGAAATAATCGGTTACAGTCAGAATGAACCTGTGCCCTTTGGAAGTCGGAGGAGAGATTAGTCCCACAATATCCATGCCCCACATTTCGAATGGCCAAGACGTAGATGTGGGATGTAAGTTTTCTGGTGCTTGATGGATAAAATCACCATGAATTTAGCATGCGTGATAACGTTTAGCGTAGTCAACTGCGTCTGAGAACATCCTTGGCCAATAATAGCCGATTCGTCAGAGATGATCTCCTAACTTAGCTCCAGGCTGATGAGCTCTGCACATTCCGTCGTGGGCTTCCTTGAGGGCCTCTTTTGCTTCCTCTCGAGAAAGGCATCGAAGCAAAACTCTATCATGTGATTTACAATACAGGATTTGTGAAGCTGCATCGTAATAGAATCGGAGGGCCTTTCTTTTGATAGCGATCGCTTCTTTAGGACCGTCGGGTAAAATTTTGTACAGGACATAGTCGATGTATGGGAATCGCCAATCTCTAGATTCGAGCTCCATGGAGGTTATGCAGACTTCTCCTACTATTGTCTTGTCTGAACTTTTCTCTATAGGAATCTTGGAACAGTATAGCTCGTGTCTCGTGACTAGAATCATTGTTTCAGCCCCTGGTGTCAATGCTAGTGAAGTTGCCAACGAGCCTAAAGCGTCTGCATAAGCGTTCTGAGCTCGTGGAATGTATTCAATAAAGAAACATTCGAACTTCTTAGCTTGCTCTAGCACTACGAAGTAGTATGGGATTAGATCCTCATGACGCACTTCGTATTCCCCTCGGACTTGATTTACAATGAGCTGAGAGTCACCGTAAGCCTTGAGATGCCGAATATTAAGCTCTTCAGCAAATTGTATTCCTAGCAGCAGAGCATTATACTCAGCTACATTGTTGGTGCATGGCTTGATCAGGGAGAATCCCCTTGGGATCATGTGACCGTTTGGAGAGATGAATACTACTCCTACTCCTGCTGTAATTGCTTCATGAGAATTTGCTCTGGATGCACCGTCGAAGAATAATCTCCACACTTGCGTAGCTTCTTGAGTGACACAGGCTTCAGCGACTTCGTCGAGTAATTCTTCATGCAACTTAGATGTTCCTGACACCGGGTGATCGGCTAAGAAATCTACCAATGTTTGACCCTTAACTGCTTTTTGGGGCATGAATTACATGTCATATTGTGACAAGAGGATAGCCCATTTTGCTAGTCGGTAATTTAGAGACGATGGTCTCGTCATCAGAACTCTCAAGGGATTTACCTTAGAAATGACATGAATTGTTTGTCCTACTAGGTAATATCGCATCTTTTGAACTACGAATACCAAAGCGAGGCATTCTTTTTCTATTGGATTATACCGGTGCTCGGCTCCTATCATGGTCCTGCTTAAGTAGTAGATGGCTTGCTCTTACCCTTGATCGTTGTTCTAAGCTAATAAGGCTCCAAGAGAATGATCCGTGGCTCTCACGTATAACAGGAATGGTTTTCCTGATATTGGGGCCACGAGAACCGGTAGTTGAGTGAGATAGCTCTTAATCTCTTTGAATGCTTTTTGGCATTCTGCATCCCAAACAAAGGACACTCCTTTCTTCATAAGCTTAGAGAAAGGTTGACAGCGCCTCGAGAGATTAGATATGAATCTCCGAATTTAGGCCAGTCTTCCTTGTAAGCCTCTGAGTTCTTTGAGATTCTTTGGAGGTGGCATATCTTAGATAGCACGCACTTTCTCCGGATCAAGAGAGATTGCTTTGGATGTGACGATAAATCACAGGAATTTCCACTCGATACCCTAAGGAATAATTTTGTTGGGTTCATCTTCAGCTGATGTGCTCGCATGATATCAAACATTGTCTTCAAGTCTGTAAGATGATCACCTTTATGTTGGCTTTTTACCGCTATGTCATCAACGTAGCATTCTATCTTCTTCCGCAGATGTTCATGGAAGATGATGTTCATTGCATATTGATAAGTTGCACCTGTATTTTTCAAACCAAAGGGTATCACTATGTAACAATACACCCCCAAGGGAGTTCTGAACACAGTATGCTTTTCGTCTTCAGGATACATCTTGATTTGATTGTACCCAGAGAATCCATCCATGAAAAACATCCTTTCATATCCGCAGGTATTGCCGATCATGACATCAGTGATGGGAAGAGGAAACTCGTCTTTTGGACAAGCTGTGTTAAGGTCACGAAAGTCGATACATATTCGGACCTTACCATTCTTTTTAGGGACTGGAACAATGTTGGCTACCCAATCTGGGTGTTGTTCCTCTCTGACAAAACCCGAGTCTATAAGCTTTTAACTTTGGACTCAATTGCTTTCATGATCTCTGGACGAAACCGGCGTTGTTGTTGTTTAATGGGTTTTGCACTCGGATTGATGTTAAACCGATGCATGGCGATCTTTGCATCGAGGTCAGGCATATCTTCATAATTCCAAGAAAAGACATCTATATATTCTCTGATAAGGGATATAAGATCTTCTTTCTCGACTGGTGATAGGCTTTCACTTATGAAGATTGGTTTAGAGTCGGATTCATCCCCCATATTGACCTGAATTACCTTATCTTCAGTGGGCGGTTCATGTTGTTCGAAACGCATATCCCATAAGATGTTAAGACGTTTAATCCAAGGGTCATTGGTTGATTCCATTAAATCTTCGTCACCCCCTGCGTCTTCGTTTGTATGACTGGCTGAAACCATGTTCATGGTCAAACTTTTAAAGAAGGGTCCAACACTGATGTCAGATTCCCATGAAGAAGTTCTGGACGAATGATTCTGACACAGACAGTTACCAGTTTTATTTTCTGAAAGGGAGGGAGTCGTGATATAGCCTATGCTTCTTCCGGTTTTCTGATAATAATCTGGAGGTTTTTCTTGAGGGGTTAGAGACATCCGAATTGGTGTTCGTCTTCCTTTTCCAAAGTTTAAACCTTGTTTTTCGTTAAAGTTGTATCCCATCCGTTTCATCAGATGTATAGAATTAGGTTCATGGTAATGGAATTGCGGAATTCCATTATCTTCTTCCGAACTTCCTCGTTTGAGTAGTTCAGGTTTAACTTTACCGAAATGGATCGGCTTCTGCCCTTTCTTTTTAGATGAGACTTTAAAGAAAGCCTTCTGAGCATCTTCTACTTTTTCATCTGAAGCGAAGGACGACCTAATCGGCAATGTTAGTGATGCATCGATGCATAATGTGTGCCATGAGCCGGTACCTGTCTTAGTTTCATTTTGTATTTGTTCATCTTTAGAGGATCCATCAGACAAGTACGCCAAAATAAAATCTTCATTAATGTACCACTCACCCTCACTTGGTACATTATTATTATTCTCAACTGGACCCATTACATTGAAGTTTAACTCCTATGGACAATCTCCTTCAGAGTCTGGCTCGACGTCTGCTTCATTACCGCTATCAACCTCTTCTTTCTCCTGTGATTCTGAGTAGAAGACCGAATCTGTGTGAAAGTTTTTCACTCCTCTGAAAGGGTATTTTTCTGCAATCAGGGTTCAAACTTCTTCTTCCTCATTGGCATACTTCATAACCTGATGGAGGGTGGACGGGACAATGCGATTTTCATGAATCCATGATCGTCCTAACAATAGATTGTAGGACGTGTCCACATCTATGATGTAACAAGTCACTTCGGACATGAAATCTTTGATCTGGCATCTGAGTTTGATCTTTCCCAGGGGCCGGGTATTGTTAGCGTTGAATCCAAAGATGGTAGTCTGAGTGGTGTTCAGCCGATGCATGGTAATCCCTAAGACTTGCATGACTATGTAAGGCATGATGCTGAGTGCTGAGCCTGGGTCAACCTGAACACGGCTGATTTCTGATGACCCGATATATCCTGTATAGTACAAGGGTCTGTCATGTTTGTGCTTCACTTGCATGTCCTCCTGAGTGAATGATATGCACGGTAGACTTCTTGCTGCTTGTAAGCATTGTAGGCAAGACTGATCTTCAGAAGCTTCAGGGATCGGTGCAACTTGTGTAATAAAACTATTCATATTCTTTAATGCTTCAATTAGAGCTTCCTTGGTGGTTTTGGACAACCTTAGGAGCTCATATAGAGTAATCCTAGCCGGTATGTTGGCCAATTGCGTCATGACATTGAATCGGAAAGGAGTGCTCGATTCTCCGGCTTCCTGCAGAAGGTTCCTATTATACCGAATTTCTTTCTGTTTTCCTTTTTTAATTGACTTTGTGGAACAGAACCCCCAGCGTCTTGGCATGGTTCCTCAACTTCTTGGGCAGGCTGGTTATAATCTTTCAAATAAACGTTTCCTGACCGAGTGCCAGGATTGTCTCCTAGATATGCTGCGAGGACGATTCTCTCTTCTTCCGAGTCGGTGAGAGGTTTGAGATGGTCATCATTTTCATTCCTAGAGGGCTAATCATGTTAGATGACTTAGCCTTACCTCCCTTCTTTTTAGATGTGGTTTTTGTCCTTTGTTGGTCTTCAATTAGGTCAGGATGGATCCACATGATCTTCCCTTTTGGGGTAGTGAGGGGTACCAACCCTCTGTCCTTCTGACTGTGTAAGTTAGTATTTTTTAAGTGCATTTCCTCTTTACGGATGGGAATGACACCATCTGTAGCAGCTAGAAGGAGGAAGTCATCGAACTGGACCGTAATCAAGTTAGTGGATACAGTCTTCTGCTCCGGCTTCAGGGTAAGTACGTTAGCATTCACCAATTTTTGTAAGATGTCTTTGAACACATAACATTTTCTGGTAGGATATCCCAAGAACCTATGATAGCGACAGTAATTGGGGTCATCCACCTTTCCTGCTTCATCTGGTTTTCTGATCTCGAGGAGCTGCAATTTGTTGTTCTTCCGAAGTAGTTGGAACAGAGTGTCCTCATGCTATTCTTTGAACGAGTATTGCTTAGGCACTCTTTGTTGGTTTGGTGCTTTGCCTTACTTCGCAGGTAGCGTGTGTGCGTTGATATCGGTAGCTAATGTCTCCTTTCCCTTGGAGCGCGGCATATTGTTCTGGTTGCGTTGCTGTTATGGCTTGGGTTGAGTAACTTCTTCAGCCTTGACCCGAGTAACAATCTCTTCGGCTTGTTCTCTTTGCGAAACTAATTGTCTCCAGGAGCGATATTCTGCCACTCCCATCTGAGCGAGGAGCTGGGTCTGCAAGTTGTGCCTGTAAGTTTCAACTAAGGTTAATTGGGTCATACCTGACGGGCATCGTAATGCCATGCTGCGAAATATTTCCACATAAGTCTTGATGGACTCTCCTTTCCTTTGCTTGGTAGCGAGAATAGTCGGGACCAAAACTTCCGTGTCGTCCTCGAAGAACTTGGCTAAGAAAATTCTTTCCAAATCTACCCATTTCTGAATAGATCCAGCAGGCAGTTTCATAAACCACTCGAAGGTAACTCCTTTAAGAGTACCGATGAACAAACGGGTCAGGATGGCATCGTTTGCTACCACATCACTAGTTTGTGACTTGAAGTAGTAGATGTGTTGGTTCGACGACCATGTACCATCAAAAGGTTGTAAAGTCGGAGCCTTAAACTTCGGCGGATAGGGAGCTGTATCCCATTCAGCAGGATAAGGCTGTATCACCCCTTCCTCGTGAAGCTCACTTCTGTTGGCTATTGCGTTGAGGCGGGCTTCTAGCTCATCCACTTTAGTTGACTGAGGATTCGGTTCTCTTTCCATCTCCCTCTCGTTTTCGGAAGAAGACTCCAAATTGTGAGTTTCATGTTCCGAGTTCTCGAGCACTTTCTGCTTTTCTTTCGAGATTGTCCTCCGGGAGGATTCTGGTCTTTGACCTTTTTCAGCAAGGAGCTGGGCCAACATATCCTTCATTTGGAGAAGTGTCTCCTGTTGTGCTTGGAGCATAACATGATGTTCGTCAACTCTTTTAGCTAAATCCTCGGGGCCTCCAGTGATGTAAACGGAAACCTCTCGTGTCACGATGGAGCTTGAAGATTGAGATTCGACAATTGCTGAATGTTCATCATCAGAAATGATCCCTTTGGCTAACTTTTGATAGTTAACCGAGCGGATAGCTCCTGTCCGCGTCCAAGTGTGTCAATATACTCCTTTGAACTCGTCACAAATTTTCCAAACGGTCAGGGAATGGCTTCTTTCTGATTCATCAGAATTAGGAGCCGAGGCTTTCCCTCTGCCAATCACATTACTAGTGACCTGAGGATATTCAGCTTCTGCTATTTTCTTCTTATGTTAACGTCGTCGCTTGACAGGTCTAGCAACGTTGGCCAATCTGTCGAACACAGATTGGCGGGGTTCAGGTATACAACAGTGACATTCGGAAAGGACTGCTGAAATAAGCCGCTCACAGTGACACGAATGAGCTGCCTGTTGTGTTGGTTTCCCTCTAGAGAGTAATTCTCGCAAATCAGAGACTTGAGAGTAATTCCTCGTTCAGCATGAGGTCGGAAATAAAACCCCCTATCCTTGAGTGGGCGAGACTGGTTCTGGTTGGACATGAATCTTAAGCCCATGTCGACTCCCTTGAGCTTGGCGGACTACATCGCATTCTGGAGATGAAACGCGAGAGTCACGTTGTGATTTGTAAACACCAGGCTTTGGCCTGCGTTTAATTGATGAAACAGACCCCTTAGGGTCCTGTTTTATTTGGACGCACTCATGAGGTGTGTGTTTATCTTTAGCAGCACCGTGTTTTGGATGGACAACGCTTCACTGAGGATCGTCTTTAAGCTGTATCACCCGAGGCTCATAGTTGGGCTCATTGCCCCGAAGTACGTGTTCTGGAGTAGGAACACAATGTTTGGGCAGAGCCTCAAAAACACAATCCTTGCGTTGAATTAGGGATCGGTTTTCTTGAAGATGCGCGCATTGGATGGACCTTCTCCGTCTTCGAGCGGCATTCTTCTTGGCTTGTTTTAGAGCCTTTGCAGCAACGTCATTAGTGTTTATAGAGTTCGCTTCTTCTGTAGGTCGCTTATGACCCATAACACGTTGTGTTGATGTAGACGTAGATCGTTCAACTCGTTGGACGAGTTTAGCAGAGGCTAAGCCCGCTCTTTTGGAGGAGAGGTTGTTTGATGAATTTCCGGCCAAAGGATAGGGCTTTCTTCAGCATTTCACTAACAGGTTT
>BQKN01036398.1:0-11582 GCA_022839385.1 Asparagus kiusianus
TCTTCGCTTTTCTTACTTTTAGGAGTTGAACAAAACAAAAGAAAATAGCCTATTATAGGAAATATGTTTCCCATAATAGATTTCATTTTTTTAAAAACCAACCAAACGACCCCTTAGCTACCATGGTGTTTCCTTTGCTTCAATTTTACCAAAACAAAAACACCAAGAATTTGAAAACAGTGGTGTTTTCATGGAAAAACCAAAACGCTTGTGGGCAAAGGGTAAAATAAAACACTTATCTCCAAACACCTCAATATAATATATTAACAATGCTTGCTATTATATATTAGAATACTAGAATATGGGGATCAAAAAATTATATTAGAAGACACAATATTTGTACTATATGATATTATATTATAAGAAAAATATTATATTATATATAATATGTTTTGTAAATTACTATGATATACTAAAAATATTAATACTATTAATTACTTAATATTGTAATATAAATAGTATATGATAATTACTATAATTTACATATTAATTAAATATAATACAATATATTATTGTATAAAATTTAGTATTTTGATTTATTATATTATAATATATACATTTATCATCATAATATGTTTTATTATAATTACTATGATATACTAAAAATATATTAATACTTATAATTAATAAACAAAATCATAATATAAGATATTATATGATAACTGCTATATTTTTAGTAATTCGTTGAATATATTATACTATATTATATTATATAGAATCTGATACTATAATATATTATGTTATAAGTAAACAATTTTATGTAATATTATATATTACAAGTGGTGTAATATATTAATAGTATATAATACTATTAATTAATATAATATACATCTATTATGATAAGCATATGACATACTTTAATATATTTCATTGTATTTTATTATTAAAATATAATATCTTATAATAATTCATTTGTTAATTTAATTTATTATATATAATAGGTTATGTTATAATAAACATATGATAATATATTATAAAAATTAATATAATCTATTTTAACATAATATATTGTATTATATTATATTCTAATATATTATATTATCGAATATTATATTGTAGTTTACGTAATTAGTAATATTAATGTATATTTATTGTAATATAATATGTTATACTTTAATATATTAACTATAATAATAACTATGTTAACTATAATATATTATAGTTAATATATAGTTAACTTTGATATATTAACTATAATAATAAATAACTTATAATAATATATTATCTTATTATAATATAGTATATAGATTAATATTATATTTTTAGAATTTAATTAATATAATAAGTTATCAATTTGTTTAATATATTATATGAACACTATCTTTTATATTATATGTTTCATATAATATAAAATAATGTTATAATATATGTATAGGAATGGTCAAACTTGAAAGTACCTTAGAGGAGGGTGAATAGGGTATTTTGCTAACCTAAACTGATTTCAATGCCAAATTAAACTTATTAACAATATCCTAGTAATTATGTTATACAACAAATATACAAGCAAGAATATGCAATGAGATAGTAGGCGATATAAGATATGAACAATAAGAGCAACAAACACAAACACAACGAAATTGATCACAAAGTTCAGTCTACGTCTCCGCTCCTCACTCTCGAGGAGAATCTCCACTATCTCAAATTAATGTACACAATCGGTTTTCAACGCTCACCGACAAACGTTTACAACTCACATACTTGCAATCAAACAAAACACCCTCTAAGTGTTGGCCTTGCCCGTGTCACCTTCCTGAAGTGCTTGGAATTACGACCTCTCCCTAGGAATTATAACTAACGCCACTCCTCTTGGAATTGACCTAGTCTCTCACCAACCACTTCTCTCAGTGTCCTTGTGTATTATAACGTGTTCTCATAATGATAAGATCAAGTAAAGATTTTGTTCTCTACAATAAATGAGAATGAATTGAAGCTCACACTCAATAAATCACTCACAACCCAAAAAATACAATATATGAAATATTAAAGCTCAAAGGGTGTGTATAAATAATAAGTAATGACACTAATTAAACTCAATTCAATCTAGCATAAATAAATAAGAAACAAAATGATATGATAAGCTAAAAGAAGGGAGTTTAGAAAAACTTCTACAATGATGAACAAGAGATGTAGAGCTTGAGGTTGAATTCCTCAAAATGAAATTTCGATCCTGTAAAACCCCAAAAATTTAAAAATTTTGTAATAAATAATAAATATGTTGCATTATGAAAAAATAATATTTATTAATATTTGAGTATGCTAGGAATTGATTTGAGATCAATTCAGTGTATATATGTGAATATAGAAGTGATATCATGCACACATGCACGAGCCTGAATCTGGGAAAAACAACTAGTTAAAAGTATATGCATTTTATACACTGAAAAAGTTAGAATCTGAAAAAACTTAAAAGACTAAAGTTGTAGGTATCTTCAATATATTTCCAAAAAATCTTATATCACCTCATTCTGAGGTCGGACGGGAAAGTTATGGTCAAAATACCGAAGGTTGTTTTCCTAGTCAGACTAGGTTTCCTGGTTCGGGTCAAACATGTTTGTTTCGGGTTTGTCTCTATAAATACCTATATTTTTTATAAAAATTCCTTTCTTTTATCATATCTATGAACCCTAGCAGTCACCCTCTCCCCTAAAAAATCCTAGATATTTTTTATGAATTTTGAGAGCTTTGTAAAGCACAATACCGACACCAGGACGAGATCTTCAACGTGTGACAAGGAAGAACGGGTTGTTTATGCTCGTGAATTACTTGTTGTTTATTTCAGAGGCTTAGAAAAATATTTGAGGTAAGATTATCTTCATCTAAACTCATCCACAGAGTTAAATAACTAGTATAGATGATTAATATGATGTTAAATATGTGTTTTCATACTTTAATTTAACCTGAGGTGTTAAAAGTCAGATTTTTTATAATAAATCTTAAATCAATACTACATTGGTAATCTTTTCTTACAATTTATATAGTATCATGATCATGATCATTAGGTTTATTCGTAATTTCATTTATATATGAGAAATTTAAGTGATGTACTAAATATATATTTTCTACAGAAAACTACAGCACTTGTATAATAGTTAACTGATATTTTAAGATAGAAAACAAATTCCAAATTTAACCAAACTAGTTCCAAATGAAATATATATGTATCTAGTTTCTAAAATAGAAAATCATTCTAAAAAAGAGTTTGTATAGAGAAAGATATGTTATGTTTACTAATAACATGTCCTACAGAAAAACTGCTGCACATGTATAATGTTTAACTGAAGATTTAGGATAACAAATAAACTCCAAATTGAACCAACCTTATGCCATTTGAAATATGTGTGAATCTAGTTTTTAAAACAGAAAACCATTTGTAAAAATAATGTTTCTAGAGAAAGATATGCTCGTTTTACTAATAGAAATCCCGTCTATTTTCCTGCTCATTTTGTGGAGTATGTTGCGCCGTTTTGAGATGCGTTCGCGGAGTTTTGAGCCGCTTGATATTACACATATAGTCATGAATATGTTATGTTACATATTTGAGAATCCTAAGGAGATTATGATAAATTTTGATTTGATCATATTGAATTAGATATCGTTCATATACATGTTGGATGTCGTTGATGAGCACAGCTCAGTACTATATGAGATAGTGCTTCGATATACCAGATATACACGGTTTATACATGAGGGATTGTCGTTGATGAGCACAGCTTAGTACTATATGGGATAGTACATCGATATACCAGAGATACAAAGATTTACATGAGGTGGATGTCATTGATGAGCTCAGTTCAGTACTACATGAGGTAGTGCGTCGATATTCCACATGTACAGGTCATTGAGTCGGATTTTAGGAGGCTTGATCTAGCCGTCTGTTCTACACTAGGGTGTGATGAGGCTCATGAGCCATATTTCTATGATACCTATTTGGTAGTCCGTCCCGCACTCATGTTACGCACTGAGATTGCGATGAGACTAATGAGCCGTGTACACAGTTCAGGATACCTACAGGGTAGTCTGTTGTATTGAGATAATTACTTGATAGCCTAAGTGTGGTAGATGTAGATTATGAATATGACCTACCACAGAGCTATATGACCGAGATACGTTACTTTTGAAAGTATACAAAATTATGTGTTAGTATTTTATTTTATCTCCCCAGTGATAGTGGAAGATATTATAAATATGATGTGTTGATGTCTTATTTCTTTTACTGCTTTCTTTATTTCTTAGTTGGAGTCAATGATTAGAGATTCATAACTTGAGACATATGGTATATATATGAGGATTTTTTGTTTGGATTATTTCGCTCAACGTACCAGTCTTGTGTTATGGATTTCTATTTGTTGGCTTCATTAGATTATCTTTTCTTAGTTCAGTATTAATGTTTATATATCTACAATTTGATAGTATATACATGAGGGTTTTCTTGTTTGGATTATTTTGCTCGACGTACTACGTCTCGTGTTGTAGATTTCTAAATGTTAATCCCACTTAGATATATGGAAAATGAATCTAGATAGACTATGCTTAATAGATAGGGCCTTTACTCCATCTAGAAGTCTTTCCCATGGGAGCGGATGGATGTAATCTTGCTGTAGTGCTCTGATGCTCTTGTTATTGTTCTTTTTCTTTTAAATTACTTTTTAGATAGTTCGGATTTTTGGAGAGCCGCAGGGTGACGAAATTCTGGTATAGTCGTCGTCGCGTATTTTTACTTGTAGAGACTCCACTATAGTTTGTGTTTCATTCAAACATTAGAGTTTCATATTCATATTTTAAAGGCAGTGTGCATTAGTATGATTTTTAGTTGATTCATGTTGAGACATTTTTATTATTCAGATATCAGATATATTATAGTTGAGACATGATTCTTTTTATTTATAAGATATCTCTTCTATATCATGTCTATTACATTTATTCCCTTTATTTTTCCTGTTTTGTACCTGCACTTCTATTTGGTTCCACTAGAGGATATTGCTGTGATTGGTGAAACGTGTTTAGGCACTGTGTGGGTGCATGACATGTTTGACATCTCTGGTTTCACCTTGGACTGCAGCCTTATGTGAACCCAGGAGCATCACAGTTGGTATCAGAGCTTTAGTTCCAACATCCTAGGATCATCCCTGTGTCAAGTCATGGAGCTAGGATAGAGTTTCCTAGGAATCATGTATAGAGTCCAATAGGAATTCTTAGAATGAGTGAGGACGTTATATACGTATATTAAAAGATTTATAATTTTTCTTTGGTGACAACTAACTTACTTTGATTGAAAAGTAAATGCATGAATGATAAGTGATACAATTTTTCCTATTGGTATATGTTATGTTATTTATGATTGGGATCTTACTTACTGTGTCAAATAAGCGTATTTTAAACATTAGAACGAGGACGTGGTCGAGGTAAAGCTTGTACCCGGAGAGCTGGGCAAGTAGAGCCCGAGCCGTAGCAGGCTCCACAGTATCTGATCGACTTGGTAACACTGATTACAGAAGCAGAGATTAGCAACACTCGAGGAGTGAGTAATAAGCAAGATTTTACTCTCTGAAGTTCCACCACCAGTTGTACCAACCGTACCTATTGAAGAGGTAATGCCGGAGGTCTCACCATTGCCACATCTAGCTATTAATAGAGTCACAGAGCAGGAAGCTTGGCTCGGTAAGATTGAGGAAGATATTTGAAGTTGAAAGCATAAAAATTTTAGGGCACATCAGATTCAGTTACAACCTATAAATGGAGAAAATATGTGGGAAATACTTTTAGAATTACTTAATGTTGACTTAGTACATATGCGGAGATTAGTTATATTCAGCTTAAAGGACGACGCCGGAGGATAGCACCGATTTCAGTTATGCTGGAGCAGCGAATGTCAATTTCAAAGAAGGATTTCATCTACTATTCAAAAAGCAGCTAGACCTAACCCGCTTGGAGCAGGAAGACATACTAAGAGTTAATTTTGGATATGATTTGTCTATGTTTATGATTATCTATGTGCTCATATTTATACTTAACGCTAGAATGGTGGTATTAGCACTTAACTCCTAATTATTTGGAATATATGGTATATATATGGGGGGTTCCTTGTTTGGATTTTTTGCTCGACGTACTTGTTCCGCTTAGTTAGGGGTTAAGTGGGAGTATTTGCATTCTAGATAGTTAAGTATAGATATCGAGGAAGATTCTTAGGAGCGCGAAGATGTTATGCATCGCGACTACCCACACCTGTTTGAACAGATAAGTTGATTGATTTTGATTGGCGTTCATGATTATCCATATGGTCATATTTATATTTAACGCTAGAATGATGTGTTAACACTTAACTTCTAATCATTCGGAACACATGGTATATATATGGGGGTTCCTTGTTTGGATTTTTCGCCCGACGTACTAGTTCCATTTAGTTAGTAGTTAAGTGAGAATATTCGCATTCTAGAGTGTTAAGTATAAATATTTCAATGTTTTATATCTGAAGATTTATGGTAATGTATTATTAACCTCTAAGATACGTTTGCGAAATTTCAGGGACGAAATTCTTTTAAGAGGGGAAGAATGTAAAACCCCAAAAATTAAAATATTTTATATAAATAATAAATGTGTTGCATTATAAAAAAATAATATTTATTAATATTTGAGTATGCTAGGAATTGATTTAAGATCAATTCAATGTATATATGTGAATATAGAAGTGCTATCATGCACACGTGCACGGGCCTGAATCAAGGAAAAACGACTAGTTAATAGTATATACATTTTACACACTGAAGAAGTTGGAATCTAAAAAATATTAAAAGATCAAAGTTGTAGATATCTTCAATATCTTTTCAACAAATCTTATATTACCTAATTCTGAAGTCGGACATGAAAGTTATGGCCAAAATACCGAAGATTATTTTCCTAGTCAGACTAGGTTTCCTGGTTCGGGTCAAACAGGTTTGTTTCAGATTTGTCTCTATAAATATCTGTATTTTTCTTAAAAAATCCTATCTTTTATCATATCTATGAACCCTAGTAGCCACCCTCTCCTCTCAAAAATTCTAGATATTATTTTATGTATTTTTAGAGCTTTGTGGAGCACAATACCGACACGATGGCGAGATCTTCGACATGTGACAAGGGAGAACGAGTTGTTTATACTTATGGATTGCTTGCTATTTATTTCAAATGCTTAGAACAATATTTGAGGCAATATTATCTTCATCCAAACTCATCCCCGTAGTTAAATAACTCGTGTAGATGATTAATATAATGTTGAATATGTGTTTTCATGTTTTAATTTTAACCTGAGGTGTTAAAAGTCTGATTTTTGATAGTAAATCTTAAATCAATGCTAGATTGGTAATCTTTTCATACTGTTTATGATAGTATCATGATCATGATCATTAGGGTTATTCATAATTTTATTTATATATGAGAAATTTAAGTGATGTACTAAATATATATTTTCTGCAGAAAACTACAGCACTTGTATAATTTTTAACTAATATTTTAAGATAGAAAACAAATTCCAAATTTAACCAGATTAGTTCCAAATGAAAGATATATGTATCTAGTTTCTAAAACAGAAAATTATTCTTAAAAAGAGTTTGTATAGAGAAAGATATGTTATGTTTACTAACAATATATCCTACAGAAAAACGGATGCACATGTATAATGTTTAATTTGAGATTTAAGATAACAAATGAACTCCAAACTGAACTAACCTTATGCTATTTGAAATATGTGTGAATCTAGTTTTTAAAACAGAAAAACCATTTGTAAAAGTAGTATTTCTAGAGAAAGATATGCTCATTTAACTAACAGAAGTCCCGTCTATTTTTCTGCTCGTTTTGTGGAACTGTGTTGCGTCGTTTTGAGATGCGTTCGCGGAGTTTTGAGCCACTTGATGTTACACGTATAGTCATGAATATGTTGTGTTACATTTGAGAATCCCAAGGAGATTATAATAAATTTTGATTTGATCATATTTGAATTAGATATCGTTTATATACATGTTGGATGTTGTTGATGAGCACAACTCAGTACTATATGGGATAGTGAGTCGACATACCTGATATACACAGTTTATACATGAGGTGATTGTCGTTGATGAGCACAACTCAGTACTATATGGGATAGTGCGTTGACATACCAAAGATACAAAGATTTACATGAGGTGGATATCGTTAATGAGCTCAGTTCAGTACTACATGAGGTAGTGCGTCGATATTCCACATGTACAGGCCATTGAGTCAGATTTTAGGAGGCTTGATCTAGCCGTTCGTCCCACACTAGGATACAATGAAGCTTGTAAGCCGTATTTCTAGGATGCCTATTTGGTAGTCCGTCCTGCACTCATGTTACGCACTGAGATTGCGATGAGACTAATGAGCCGTGTACACAGTTCATGATATCTACAGAGTAGTCTATTGCATTGAGACAATTACTTTATAGCCTAAGTATGACAGATGTAGATTATGAATACGACCTACCACTGAGCTATATGACCGAGATACGTTGCTTTTGAAAGTATACAAAATTATATGTTGGTATTTTATTCTATCTCCCAGTGATAGTGGAAGGTATTATAAATACGATGGGTTGATGTCTTATTTTTTTACTGCCTTCTTTATTTCTTAGTTGGAATCAATAATTAGAGATTCACAACTTGAGACATATGGTATATATATATATATGAGGGTTTCCTTGTTTGGATTATTTTGCTCGACGTACCAGTCTCGTGTTATAGATTTCTAATTGTTGGTTTCATTAGATTGTCTTTTCTTAGTTCGGTATTAATATTTAGATATCTACAATTTAAGACTTATGGTATATACATGAGGGTTTTTTTGTTTGGATTTTTTCACTCGATGTACTACGTCTCGTGTTGTAGGCTTCTAAATGTTAATCCCAATTAGATACGGGGAAAATGAATCTTGATAGACTATGCTTAATAGATAGAACATTCACTCCATCTAGCAACCCTTCCCCTAGGGGCGGATGGTAGGTAATCTTGCTGTAGCACTCTGACGCTATTGTTGTTGTTCTTTTCTTTTAAATTACTTTTTAGGTAGTTTAGAGTTTCGGAGAGCCGCAGGGTGACGGAGTTTTGTCATAGTCACCGCCGCATATTTTTACCTGTAGAGATTCCACTGTAGTTTTGAGTTTCATTCAGACATTAGAGTTTCATATTCATATTTTAAAGGCAGTGTGCCTTAGTACGATTTTTAGTTGATTCATGTTGAGACATTTTTATTATTCAGATATCAGATATATTATAGTTGAGACATAATTCTTTTTATTTATGAGATATTTCTTCTATATCATGTCTATTATATTTATTCCCTTTATTTTTCCTGTTTTATATCTGCACTTCTATTTGGTTTTACTAGAGGATATTGTTGTGATTATTGAAACGTGTTTATGCACAGTGTGGATGCATGACAAGTTTGACATCTCTGGTTACACCTTGGACTGTAGCCTTGTGTGAACCCAGGGGTGTCACAGATCCTTCTCTTGTGAAACTTTCTTCACATAAAATACTCTCAAACTTTCTTAAAAACTCAGAGAAAACAGCCTAAAACCTGTGTGAAAAACCTTAAAAATGACCAAGGCAAAAGGGTTATATATAGCCCCAAAAATCACACCTGCCAAAAACTAGCCGTTGGCTTAAACGTTCGTCAGTCGACTGATGACGTCATCAGTCGACCGATAAGGTGATCGTTGGCAGATTTTGGCAGTTTCTGAAATTTTGCATAGCTATCTTCTAAAATAAATTAAAAATAGCAAATCAACTCTAAAAATCGTAAAAGTTTGGGGAATGTTTGTAAACATGATGATAAACATGTTAGAGAAATAATTTTCAAAATATCACTTCCCATTTGTAAATAATTACTATTTTAACATATATATTTCAGATTTTAAAAACTACTGAAACACTTGACTTTGTAATATCAATTTAACATAGTAAATCAACTTCAAAATAGTAAAATTTTGGTAAATGTTTATAAACATGATATTGAACATGTTAGAAAAAATTTCTTAAATTTCATTTTCTATTTGGGAAAACTCATTTATTTTGCAAACCGGTTGAAAAATACGAAAACATCAAAACTTGATTGTCACGCCTCGCTTTCCAAAGTACTCGTGAATCAGAACATGAACAAGCCCGCGACGTATTAGATTGAGGAGAAATATACACTAAATTTTTTTCTTTTTTTTCTTTTCTTCTCAATCTAATACGCTAAGCGTCAAGCAAAAGAATATCAGTCACAGGTCCCCGATCATAATAGCAAGAATATAAGAATAACCCAGGTTAAAAAAATAGATATATCATCAAAAGTAGATCATTTTAGACATAAAAAATATGGGTCAAACATACCCTTATTACAAAAATGGTCCAACTAGGAATATAAAAATACATAGTCCATAATAAAAGAAAGTATTGCTAGAAAATACAAATTTCATCATCAAACTAAGAAAAATATGGTAAAAGAGTTCTAATGTTCCACAACTACTATAGAAGAAAACCACTACGCTTCAGTTTGTTCTTCTACTCTCTCGGAAAGATACTCTGGTTGGGCACACACCGGCTTTGCTGCATCATCGAACTAGACCTATCCGTCCCCTAAGTCTGACACACACCAGAGAAAACAGGTGTACGTCAACGTGCATGGCACACGACAAGATCCCACATAGAAAAATGAAGCGGTCGAACGACCCATGCTATGACAGTAATAACAATAATAGGAAAGACAAGGGTACATACAACTAGAAATCTACTAAATCAAGATGTAATCCTCTACTAAATATGATAACATACAGCTATATTGTTATTACCGGAAGACTGGTCCACCTCTTAAATAGGTCCAAGTTTGCTTTACCGAAAGACTGACTGTTCATCATCCCCTACACGCATCCATCATCATCCCCTACACGCATCCAATCCCATGAAACGAGCGGCTAGAGGACTACACGTAATCCAATCTCAGCCTGGTCTGGAATCAGGCAAAGCTCAGGTGATGAAACAGGTCACGAACCCAAGTGTCAAAACAGGTCACTTGGTCCTGTTCGCGGGAAAAATCGTTGCTTTCTTCATTGATTCCATTGCACACTCTTGTAACAGTTTATCGATTACAAAGATCCGGTCTTTTTATAAGATCCAGTTACAATGAAAATCAAAACAAAGAAATAAAAATTACAACTTTTCTCTTGTTTACCGAACAAATCACGAGCTCCTGTTTTGCGGTCGCTCGCTTGCGTGGGTTGTTTGCCTGCGCCGGGGGTTTATCCGTTGACCACCGCGAGATCTAGATCCAGTCGGATCTACGCAGTACGACAGGTATTATTTCGCCAAGGAAATAATAGCCGGGGGGATTAATTCACCAAGGAAATAATCGCCCTAATCTCGGGATCAAAGACCAAGCTTTGATCCGGAGGAAAACTACGTAGATCTGAGATCCAATCCTCTCGAACTCTTGCCTTATTTGGTGTTGACGATCGCCGAGCACCGGATCTGAAAGTCCAAGTCTTCAAAGTCTTAAAGCTCCAATCTTTTTAAGTTTTGAGATCTGAATTTGGCAGAGCTTCGACTCTAATTTTTCCA
>BQKN01036403.1:0-15071 GCA_022839385.1 Asparagus kiusianus
AGCTTTATACTATAGTATAACTATTCTTTAGATTATTAAATAAATTATTTATTAAATAACTTACATCTAATATAATAATTAAATTAATTATTATAATAGTTTAGATTTTCAAGTGTCTAATATTTTAATATATTGTAGGAATTATTTATGTAATAATGCAACTCCAGTTAGATTATAATAGTATAAAATTATATTAAACATTAGATTTTTTAATAGTATAAGATTATAATTAAAAATTAATTTTTTAGTGCTTGTCAGCTGCATATAATGTTTATATCTCATCTAGAGTGGTTTTTGATAAAAATTAAAACAATTAATTATGTAACTCGAGTTAAATTAATAAATTAATCGTTATCTAATCAATTTGTCAACAATAACTTGCCATTTATGTGCGCATATGTAAAGACACAGATGAAACGTTTTATTTAGACTTCAATAGTTTATAGTGCCTAAGAGACACAAACCAAGATAGAAAATAGTTCACACTTATCCAATTGTACCTTAAGTGGTCCCCATAAAACTTAGATCTTCTAATGAGTGATAATATAATGTCCCTCTAATGGAAACATTTCATAAAGAAGAGAATTAACAGTTTGGAAAACTTTTTTTCGTGCATTAACACATTTGACAAGTGAGCTCCTCTTAATACCTGCAACAAGTTATCACGAACCCCTACAACTTTCATCTGTTTTATTATTTCGCTCCCTATGTAATCTCCTCTCCAAATCCCCTCCCCCCTCTCCCACTCTTCACATAACAAATACTAGGTCAAATCAAATGATTAATGTTTGCGTCAGAAATTAGTTTATTTATTAAACTCATTACAACTCGTTTATCGAATACAAAGAATTCTGAGAAACAAATCTTTTTATAAGACTTCTCGTTACAAACAAACAACTTCCTAGAAGCACACGCAAGATCATTTTGGATCGCTGCTTGCGTGAGATCTTTACATGTGCCGAGGGTGCGTTAGCCCGTGGACCACCGAATCACAGATTCAGATTGAATCGTGAAAGCTATTTGGGGGTTCTTGCTTCGTTTAGAAGTAAGAAAAAGAAGTGAATATCTTATTGAGGTAAGATGAACACTCTTCTTAAGATCAAGTCAAAGCTTAGATCTTAAGAAATCACAAGAACTCTAAAAAAGGCTTGCATGTGATGAAGACTCTCTCTTCTTTGCTTGGAATTCCCCAAATTGCTCAAATCTCTCTGCTTAATCTGCTCCAAAATGCTTTGTCCTCGTCAACAATAATTCTAGGGGTATTTATAGCCCTTAAGAACAATAACTGAAGTCAGAAGTTGAAAAGAAGTCCCATCAGAGGATTCCCATTTCCGAGACAGTTACAACTGTCTCAGAAGCACGAGACAGCTTCCTATTTCCAAGACAGTTACAACTGTCTCGGAAGCGTGATCCCATTTTAGCCGTTTTGTAACTGCTTTTTCCGCCTTCAAATGTCATGCTTTTTGCAGTTATGAGCATGATTTTCGCTTGTAACGTTCTCCCCACGTTCAGACACGATCTCTGATAGTTATGGAGCCACATGGAGTGCATAAATCTTGAGAAAACCATCGTTTAGTTCATCGTAGCTTCCGAGATAGTTGAAAGTGTCTCGGAAGCTATAGTCTTCCTTATAGCTTCCGAGTCAGTTGCAACTGTCTCGGAAACTGTGGGTTCCCTTCATGCTTCCAAGATAGTTGTATGTGTCTCAAAAACTATAATCTTCCTCGTAGTTTCCGAGACAGTTGTAACTGTCTCGAAAACTGTGAGTTCCTCTTATGCTTCTGAGACATGTTTTGCACCTTGAAACTTGCTTGATGCGCTTCTTGTGCATTCTTTAGTTGATCTTTAGCTTTGGATGATCCTCTGCAACTCAGACGATGACATTTATCGTCTTCTCTCTATCTTGAGCTACGCATGATAATCTATAGGCAATTTTTGTCGCCTACAGATACCCCTCTAAAGTGTTTTAGCCTCAATCTCTTATAGAGGAGTCTGGAATACTTTGGATATGATACACTCCTACTTCGATTCATTGACTTCTTCATCTTTCAGTCTATTCAGTTCTTGTCGGATAGCTAAAATTTTTTCGGTACTGCGTTTATCGCTTGACTATTGTCGAAATCTTGAACTGAAGCTATTATGTTGATTGCTGAATTTAACTCGTGCTGTTGAATCGATGATGAACTACTCATCCTGTTCAGAAGTTCGTATCTGAATTATGAATGAACTCTCGGGGATTATCCTTCGACTTAGGCTCAATCTGTGCCTTGTTTTGACAAAGTTATCGACGCTTTTATTGGTGTCGACCTTCATTGCGATAGAAACACAGTTTATACTCATACGTTAATTGGAGTCTACACAGTTTAGGCTTTTGAGGCATTGGAGCGTGGCGAATCGGTTTATACTCGTGTACTCCTTAGAGTTTTTAGGAAACAGTTTAACCTCGTGTACCCATTGGGAGGTTCAAGGAGATGCAGTTTATACTCATATACTCATTGGAGTGTTCAACTGTACTGAAAATAGATCGAGAATACTTCACGGATGCGACCAACAATATGTTGGGTATGCCATTCTTCCGAGACAGTTGTAACTGTCTAGGAAGCATGTTAGGCTTTTCCTTCTTCCGAGACAGTTATAACTATCTCGAAAGCGTGAGACAGTCACGACTGTCTTGGAAGTGGGCAGGCGAGGGGTTTCTAGTGGGTTATAAAACCCGACCCTTAGGGCTTTTCAACCTCATTCTTCCGCTTCTTTGCATTCAAAAACTCCTCCAAATCCCTTCCAAATTGATCTTCAACCTGTTCTCATTCCTTTTTTGTTCGGATTTAGTTGGATTTGTTCGAAGGGATTCTAGGGTTTTGGCACTTCTCTTGGATTTGAGCCTTCTTCTCCCGGAGTTCTTTTTTTCCTTTGATTTCAGGTAAAATCCGAACCCAATAGTTACGTTTTGGGTATGATCTGTGATTTGATAGGCTTTAACCCCAAAACTCTAACCTTTTTTGTAGGATTCTTTGATAAAAATCAGATTTTTACCATGTCACCGAAGAGATCTCGCATTCCCAGGGGTAGATCTACTTATCATGCAGCCGAGAGAGTGGATCCTGCTATCGCTTCGTATGAGGGTACATCTTCTCAACTTTTTATTGATTTCAATTTAATATTTTGTAAATCCTACGTGTAGGTCCTCGTTTGTCATCCTTTGAGATACATTCGGGAAGAACCGGTATCCTCCTTTGTGAGGATCGACGCTAAAAGATGCTGTTTTGCTTGGACAAAATACTTCTAAAGGCAAAAGGGGCAATTTTATATTGTTTCGCATTTTTAAAAGGTCAGATATGTCGCTGTAGTGTTTGCACACGACGATGTATACTGCCTTTTATGCGTGTAATAATTGAAATCGTCTTGCCTACTACAAGGTGGTGACTTTCTATCTTAGATTCACAAGATGAATTCTACCCCTTACTTTACTTGATCGGAGACTCCGTCAAGGACCCGGAGAATCTTTCTTGTGAACCAGCATAATGGTTATATGGCAGTGGTTCAGTATTCAAATATTTATCGTCGATTCCTCGCCAACACTCTCTCTTACAGTTTAGGAATTTAGCTGTAGGCCGTGAAATGTTCTAGATATTGACTGAGGATCACGAGCGTGTCCATTACGGGTTCATCGGGAAGGATGCTAATACTTGAGGATCAAGTGACATGACTTCTATAAGAGGGCTTCACCCCAACATTTTAGGTCAAGATAACTTGCCTCAAAACGAGTTAATGTTCAAGGTTAGTACAGTGAAAGGTTGTTTGGCTAGATTAGGAAGAGAGCTTCCAATCAAAAAATTTAGGTGTTGCGGTTGAGTCCACTATTCTGGGGATAAGTGGTGGACAAGGATGACCATTTATGTGTTGAACCGTTGGGGACGTGAATTAGCTGAAATAGGATTATCGGTTCCCATACGTGCCAGTATGCATGGGTTGCAGATTAATATCGACAACTTCTTTGCTTTGTTCGAGATTTATAATCCGGACATCAACACTTTTCTGACCAAGAATGGAGAATTAGAGCTTCCTCTTCACGAGATGATGAAGGTCTTAGGGCTGCCCATGGGTAATGTACCTTATCAGGAATTCTTTCCAACAGCCAGTTAGCTAAATAGGATGAAAGAACGAGCTACTGTGGCTTATGACACTCTATGGGAGTTGACGTGTCATTATTACACTACTATGGCGGAGATGGAGATTAAGGCTAAAAAGAAGTCTCCGCAGATCAGCTTGAAGCAATTTGCCGACTATCTGTTCAAGAACCTCGAGAATCATTCAAGTCAACCAGTATATGAATTACCTCCTCTAACCCCATCGGAAATTAATAGGCTATTGGAGAAGACGAATGCTCAGACTTATACTTCTCGCTCTGAAGATGGATTCCCCTATGGCACCAAGTTCTGATTATTTTTATGGCAAGCTGGCACGAGGATTAAGCCAACAACTCTTCTAGCCGGGTATTTGGGTATTTGGCTAAAGAATTGTGTGGTACCTCATCAGCCTTTCGATGCGATGCCGATTGAGGTCTTATATCCAACAGTTCAGTTAGCGACGGGTCGCATGCTGTCTCTTCTCCTAGCAATGGTCGCTGATATTCATAGTGGGCTCCGTCACTTAGCCACTACATTTACAAAAGTGGGAAAGAAGCCTTCCACTAAGATCCCAGTTCCCAAAATTAAACTACCGTACACTTATTTGATGACCTGGTTAGTTCTTCATCGACCGGACCTGATGTCAGCTCCCGAAGACGTTAATCCAGATCTCCCCTTAATGCAAATTTTAGAGTAATCTAGGTGGGTAGTAAAACAATGGTACGAGGTGTCCCAACAATTCAAAGTTCATAAATGTTGGGAATTTTTTCCGTGTTTCCCACAATTTTTCAGGACCTATAATGACACTCTATTGGATATGGAAGAGCCGAGGCAGGACCAGACCGTATTGGATGTCGGATGTTTCAGATGGCTAATGAACATCCTTCCTGGCTATCTAGTTTTTAGAGTGAAGGATGTTTGCAGCATTGAGCCGTACTTACCATGCCGATATGCACACTAGTTCGGCTATGACCAGCTCTATATAGGGAACCCGAACAAGAACCTCAGAGTTTGCGGGGGTCTTATCGACGGTGCGAGGGCTTAGTTCTGGAGCATAGTTGGCTGTACAAATGCTCAATTTGACCTTCCGTTGGCGGTGCCTCCTTTACAGATGACATTCTTATATTGTAAATGACTTATAGCTACCAACGCCACCACCAAGAAGAGGAGGATTATTTAATTGCTGAAAAAAACACTATTGCTTTTGCGGCTGATTTCCATTTTCTTTTTTTGGTGTTCAAACAAACACAAGAAATGGAAATAGATGATTAAAATACAATATTTAATTGCTGAAAACACTATTGCTTTTACAGTTGGGTTTTCTTTAAATGTGATGTGGCGGGGATTTCATTACGAAACAAACAAAAAAAAAGAAAAGCGGGAAATGTGCTGAAATGTCTTGAATTGGGTTGGAAATATGTGTTTTTCGTTTCCTTTTTTTTTCGGAAAGCAACCAAACAAGCCCTAAGAGGAAAGAAAATCATGTGTACACTATTCAAGTGAGGGCTCTTTAGTAAGGTGGATCTGATGTTCGGTAGTTAGTGTAGTGTTTGGTGTTTGGGTTTAGAATTCGAGTGAATACAATAGCAAGGAGGAGGATCACACGAAGCATGGCTCACTTGGATATGTGAACAAGAGGATATGATGTTTGGCTACATATGATGTTTTGTGTTCGGATTAAATTAATTAAATTTAGATCAACAGCTGAAATTAATTAGAGTGTAGATGGGCGAATCGATGGCGGATTTTGGCAATCCAGAAGTTGATTCCTAAGTTTTGGAGTGCTCTAAATGCGATGAGAGGGTTTGATCTTTCAGATTTTGCTCAGATTGGTCAAACATTGCTGAGATAGATCTAATGACAGATAGGGCAAACGAGTATGCGACGGATGAGGCTGGTGTAGAGAATCAGATATAAATCTAGCAGTAGAGTTGTCTGCATATAATTATTCAAAGTCATCGTGGGAGCAAGAGTTGGTTGGTGTGTAGATTTAAGGAGGACAGTGCCAGATTAGGTGGAGCTTGCAAGCATGTACGACTGAGTGACACACATGGAGATGGAGATGGTAACATTAGACTTGAAGATGATGAGTGCTCATATTCAGTCCAAGCCAAGTGATGGAGGAGATAGAGGCATTCGGCTCGTAGTATATGGAGTAACAGAGATGCACCGACATGATTCGAGATGAACGATGCAGGTGGAGCACAAGGACAACAAATGGGGGGAGGTTATTGTGAGGCTCAAGTTGAGAGGAGAAGCATGGTTGATTTGCTATAATGTTCGAGATCGCGAAGATATCTTGGTGCGCACAAAAGAGGTGGAAACATCACAGCAAATCAAGTGGCATAGTGAGGGTCATGGGCCATCCAGTAAGAGTGCAAGTATTCTGATTAGGAGTGTAGATAATTCAAATTGAAGTGAAAAAGAATAGAAGATGCTAGCGGGAGAGGCAAAGTTTCAAGACAACGATGATATATCTTCAAGGGAGTTTGGGAATCAAATCCAAGATAGAGATTGTTGGGATTGTGTCTTTGATTCTTTGTATAACTTTATGAAAATTGGATATGGTTATAGATCTATCATGATTAAGAGATTGAGTCTCATCATGATTAGGAATTCGAATCCTATTTTAATTAGGAAGCTAGGCTAGAGATAGGGTTTTAGTTTCTATATATATAAAATTCTATTGTTGGAGGAAAAACCAAACAGAGGAGAGAGAGCCAATATTCTTATAATCTAGGGTTAGAGAGGACATAGCCTGATTCAAGAATATTGTGCGAGAGGCGAGAGTTTTATAGTATTTTTCCATGCAAAATATTACATTATTGGGAGAGAGTTTCGCAGTCTGTTCATTCAAAAGATTAAGGAGAGGGTTTTAGAGAGAATATGTGAGTTGATTATGTATGTGAGGTTGAGAGATTGAGAGACGAGAGTTGAGTGATTCCTCTTATAGTTCTCCCTAATACATAGTTGATTTCTCGTAGTGTTGCCCCGTGGACGTAAGTCAAAGATGACGACCGAACTACGTAAATCTCGGTGTTCTTTCTTCTTGATTGTTGTTGTTTTATACCTTGTTAATTGTGGGCTGGTTTTCAACTTGCGCAGATCATAGTAAGGAAGAGGGCACTAAAATTCCCCAACAATGACATTAGGAGAAAAAAGTGGAGCATCCTCTTTTTGGATCTGAGGGAGAACTATGGCAATAGGAGAAATTGGTTGATTTTGTCTCTCGAAAACAAAAGGCCTCACCTTTTCTCTTTCATCTTGTAGCTGATCTGAATTTGAATCTGATAGTTCTAATTGTGAATTGAGAGTAAGAAAAAAGGAAAAAGAAACAGAAAGGACAGAACTAGAAGAGTTGGGGAGGTGCCACGTCGTGTTTTCATTCTCATAACTGGTTGAAGCAGACAGCTACCTCAGAACTCGTTGAAGCAGGCAACTTCGGCAAAAATAGAGGAGCTCTAAGAGAAGTTGCGCTAGGCCTTTTTAATAGATTGATTGAATATATACATACACACACCAATTGTCTATTTATTAGAAAAATAAAAAAAGTCATAAATAGATTTTTATGGCTGTCCTGGATGGGCTCAATCAACCCCTTTAATGGACCGAGCGATTAGCTTGCACCATTGTAAGACAAGAAGCCGGACCCTTGGTAGCCCATAAAATGGGCCACGCAAATGTCGGGCCAGTTCGGCCCAATTGCTACTCCCGGGCTCCATCAACAAGACGCAGAGTAAGTAAGGGGGTGTTTGGTTCAATTTCTAGAAGTTATAGGAAATGTTTTCCACCTAAAATATGATTTCCTTGTATTTCTTAAAAAAATTATAAGAAAAGTTTTGAGAAATAAAAAAGTACCAATTTTCTTGTTTTTTGTACTTTGCTTATTTGGTTCAAAACAAGAAAATAGCTCATAACTTTATAGAAAATAACAAGATTTGGTAGGTTTTTAATTAAATATGGTATGTGTCAGATTTCTGGTGATTTCATCTCATTTTGAGAGGAAATTGCTTTTTGTAAAATTTGGTAGATTTTGATATTTTATAGAAAACATTTCTATAAATTTTTTGTTGAACCAAACACAATTTACAGAAATCTCTGAAAAACTTTTAATTACAAATTTGTCATTATCAGATGTTTTGAGAAAAGTTTTCTCAAAAAGTGTGCAACCAAACAGCCCCTAAAGGTAAAGATTTACAGCTGGACTTTTATGCATAAACGTCAGGATAAAAACCCCCTTCTCCCAATCCTCACCTTGCCTCATCTCCAATGGGAGCTCTCCGTTTGCCCTCTCTCGCTCTCCTCTTCTCCCCATCCAAAACCCTAACCCTAAAATCCCCTTGCTCTCTCCTCCTCCGCCCCTCCGTTCTCAAGACCGCCGCCTCGATCTCCGGCGACGGCCGGCGGCGGTTCACTGCCCAGAGCGTCGCGAAGGAGGAGACGGCGGCGGCGCCTGCTCCGGCGGTGGAGGATCGGAAGTCGTTGTCGAATCGAGAGGTGGCGGTGACTCCGAGATCGGTGGACTTCAACGCTTGGTATCTCGATGTCATTGCCAGTGCTGAGCTCGCCGATTATGGGCCAGTTCGCGGGACGATGGTTATTCGTCCCTATGGTTATGCTATTTGGGAATCAATTCAGGTATAATATTACTACTTGTTACTTCTTAATCGCTAAAAGTTTTCGTCTTTGACAATTTAGGAGCTAACTTTCCCGCCAAATTGTACTCTTGTAATTGTTTCCAAGCATGAGGATTGCGTTTTGTTTACTACTGGGGCATATTTGCTAGGTGTATATTAGTTGGATAAAATAGTATAATGTTGGAAATATTGTTTACTCCATTTTAATTCTATTATTTATCTCAATTTTAATTTACTTTTTTGTTTTTTAAGGACTACTTGAATGTGAGGTTTAAGGAAACTGGACACAGCAACATGTACTTTCCTCAGGTGTGTAACTTCTTCTTTAAGCTCAACTGTGTTCATTTTGGGAGTTTATTATGTAATGCTTTTTTAAGCGGGAGATGAGAGTTTTGGGTGTATGTTGTCTACATGACATTTTGTTGTTTTCAGGGGAAATGTTGGATTCTAAAACCCTTGGTATTTCTTGAGCACAGGTTATAGATTTTTTTGTTACCTGTGGGAGATAATTGCTATATGAATACAAATGGAGTATTTATAATCTACAATGTGCATTTGCAAGCAATTGCATTATGAACTCTCTTTCCTAGTTTGATTTATATGACGCCTTCATTTATTATATTAAGAAGTAGATTGAAAGTCTAATAAAAGTTCTATTTGTCAGACTCTGATCTATAAATCAAATATGTATAAACTATAATGTGTGTTTGCATGCAATTGCAATATGAACTGTCTTTCCTAGTTTGATTTACATGATACCTTTATTTATTATATTTAGAAGTAGATTAAAAATCCACTCAAAAACTCATTGGACTCTAGTCCAAAATGTGAAAGCAAAAAATATCATACATATTAAGATTAATCAATTCAACTAAATTTTGAGCTAATTGAATCTTGTTAGCTGTCCTATCAAAGTCATTCACTTAGCTTACACTGAAATGGGATCGGCGATAATTCTTTGGTCTTACGTATCAGTACTAATCTCATGGCTGTTATGTTTGGAAGGTGACTCACAAAGAGTGATGCTGAGATAATATCTATAGGAAAACAAATAGGATGCAATTGTATAGTTTCTCAATGCTGGAACAAAGCAAATTGGTCCGATGCACTAGCTACTCTGATATCCCCTCAAGTTATATTTTCCATGTTCTTCTTGTTATATAAATCTCGAAAACTTTTCCTGGATAATGCCTCAGTGAAAAGATCACCAATCTAACCATCCCTAATAATCTTTCTGATCTGTAGCAATTAATTATCTCATTACGAATTTGCAACATTTTTATCGACTTGACTAATAGACTATCAGTCAGCGTCTAGTCAGAAGGAACTGGTTAGACACAATGATAATCTGAACACCCACATTATATCTAGGAATTTTGATTCAAACATGGAGACATTTCAGACAGCTAGGTCCCAGACATGGAGCGTGGGGACATGTAGCAGAGTCTTAGACATGGAGATATGTAGGCTTTAGAAATGTAGCCAAATATTAGGGTCTGGGATACAAACATAGCAGTAGGAAGAAGGTTCAAGTAAAGAAAACTCATCATATCATATGTTAGGCTTTGATCAGTCTATTTCTTAAGGATGCTACTCGATAGTTACCATGTTTTTGGCAGAATGAGGCAGAGAGGGCTTGATGGCAACCTTGTCTCGGTTGGTGGCACGATGGTTGCTGCGGCGGAGGGAGTATTACTTCTCTGTAGTCTGTCGGAGTTAGGGACAGAAGATAAAAGGTTACATTTTTCTTGTCACAAGAGAACCGAAGGGGCACAATCTTAGGGGTCAGGGATTATGCATTGAGATTGGCACGATCTTTTAAGGAGAGTAAAGGTCAGCCTGAGCGTGATATGGCTTTGGGCTTTATACGAGGTTATGGTGGTACTTGGATAAAAAATGGAAGGGGCAAATGATGAAGAGGTGTTTTCGATTGTTTATTTTTTTTTTGTTTGCTATGGGAACCACGAGAAAATGTGTTAAGGCGCCAAATTGTCAAGGAAAAAGCATTGATGTGACACTTCTAATAGAAACCCCCTCGGCAGCCTCAAGATAGGAAGAAGGCTTCTCTCAGGTTAGGAAGTTGGCTCTAATTAGGACATTGTATTGATCCCTTTGGATTGCCTGTCTTAATTTATATCGCAAAAGAATTGCGATCCTTATTATAGCAAATTTTACTATCATATAGAATCTTCATGGTCTAGGAACATTTGGAGGCATGCTCCTTGGTTGCACGAGCTTAAACTGCATTGTCAAGGAAGGTAGGTCAATCTTTCTATCAAGTTGTTTCCAAGGTTTTTTGTATAGCCTTCTCGCGAAGATTTAATATGTTGGAGGTTTTGGGGCTCTCTGGCAGCTCATCTAGGAATGTGGAGCTTTTGTAGCTGTATGTATCGTGCAACTCGTGCTCCGTTGCCCAACCCATCCACATAGAAGAATGCATCTATGATCTATGCTTGTGTTATTTAATGGCATTAATTGAGCTTTTTTTGGGGGCATCTGAACACATTTTATCTTCTTTTGATGCAGTTTATACCATATTCATTTATAGAGAAGGAAGCAAGCCATGTTGAAGGTTTTAGTCCAGAGCTAGCACTGGTTACCATTGGAGGAGGAAAGGAACTTGAAGAAAAACTTGTGGTACGTTTACCAAAATTATATTTCAACTGTTCTATCTTTCAACTCATGTTTTTCTTTTTCAAGATTAGCGGGAACTAATATTTCAAACAGAAGTCTATGTTTGATGCTAGACCTTAATGATGTCACTTCCATTTTTGAGGGTCTGGCAGGTACGACCAACAAGTGAAACCATTGTAAATCACATGTTTACACAGTGGATTCAGAGTTATCGTGAACTTCCTCTCATGATTAATCAGGTTAGAGTCAATTGTGATTTCTGAAGTTCCCTTAACATTGTCAATCTTTTATCGATCTCCTCATGGACTACTACATTCTATTCTTTAGTGGGCAAACGTTACGAGATGGGAAATGAGGACAAAGCCATTTATAAGGACTCTTGAGTTTCTATGGCAGGAGGGCCATACAGCTCATGCAACACCTGAAGAGGCAGAGAAAGAGGTTTGTCTTTAAGTTTATGGCCTTTCACTGTAACGAATTTCTATTGCTTATTCATTCAGCTTTATATCTCTGTGTTGCAGGCACTACAGATGATTGATGTCTATACAAAATTTGCTTATGAGCAAGCTGCAATACCTGTTATTGTAGGTAGGAAATCAAGGGCTGAAACATTTGCTGGTGCCGCTTGTACTTATACAATTGAAGCTATGATGGGTGACAGGAAAGCACTACAAGCAGGAACCAGCCACAACCTTGGCCAAAACTTTTCTCGTGCCTTTGGTACACAGGTTATTCACCCAATTTCTACTTCAGATATGAGCTGTCTTTTGTTGTCTATATGAAGTTATTTTATTAATAGACATTTGCATAAGATGTATGGATAGTGGAGTTTTGGTTTTAAGCTTGATAACTATCAATGACAGCCTGTTTTTTATGTCTTGTGATACAGCTTTTCCTAAATCTTAATGTTCTGTGGCTTTCTTAGTTTCATGGGGATTATATGTCAAATACTCATTTATGATTATAATTATTATTAATGGCAAACATTCTAGGTTATTCCGTTTATATCAGTTAACTCCAGCATTTGCTTCTTTTGTTTAATTGTAAAAGTTTCTCTTAGCAGAAGGGAATAAGAATCTAATAACTCGAGAAAGAGAGAGAGAGGACAACGATAATTCCGGTGATGAGAAGACAATGACAAAGTAGGACCACTGAAAACTTGTGAAGAAGCCTGTATATCATAAAGAATGGGACTGATACTGATTCATTATTAAGAAATTTGGTCATCATTTACATGAGATACACAAATTAGGTATCTTCCTCCTGAAAAATCAGATAATTTTTTTTACTGATATAAATTTAGTAGAGTTAGAAACACACTTATGCATTATTCTATCGTGTTGTCTTGAATTCTTGTTTTTCCTGCAACTTATGCCTTGGATGACAAATTTAGCACAAAAGATGGACCTAGTAATAATTTTAAAACATCTCATGCCTGTCGCCTCCTGTATCTGAAGGTTAGGTTGCCTTGGATGATAAGTTGATGTCCATGAATTTCACAAAGTAGCAAGGAAAATTTGATTCCTATACAGCACTGCTGTTCCATTAGTCAATTATCGTTACTTGGAGTTGGCTGTCTATAAGTTATTATTGCTATAAGTTTCTTGCTTCATGAGCTTAGGTTAGAAAATGGTTAAATTTCTAAATGTCTTCATGATGGATTAAGTTATTATTCCATTCCAAGGATTGGAGTTGTTTTCCGTAATAACTATTACGTACTTTTTCTTATAGCTGTTTTTAAATGTAATTTATGTGTTTCTTTATGTAACTGGCAGTTCACTGATGAAAATGGACAAAGACAATATATATGGCAGACCTCCTGGGCTATCAGTACTCGTTTTGTTGGTGGTATTATCATGACCCACGGAGATGATGCTGGTCTAATGCTTCCTCCCAGATTAGCACCAATTCAGGTATGCATGCTTCCAGTTAGTCACTTTACTCTGGCATAGATGCTTGTGGATGCTGTTATTATGACTAATATAAACCATGCAAATCTAAAGGGCCCAGGTGAAGAGAGTTTCACTTGTGTTAATCACGACTGATAAAGTAATCTTTGGGACTTTTATATACTAGTTGAGATGCACGTGCAATGCACGTGGTTGAATATTGTGATTATTTAAATTAATAAAAAAAAGTAAAAATAAAAAAAAGAAAACAAAGGTTTTTTGTGGGATTGATCATCAACTCAAGAATCTCTCTCAAATGAAATATTATCATTGTTTCTTTCAACCCAGTAGCCATGTGATCTACTATTTATGAGTTATAAACACATTAATCTAGTACAACATCTCTATTTATTAGTATCTTGAAGTTTTCAAAAGATAGGTGATTATTCAATTCACAAAGGAATTTTGCATATGAATTTTGTTGCGATATGCCATTAAACTTTTAGTTGTGATTTGACTCATATTCACGTTAACTATTAGTTATGATTTCACTCATATTTATGTTATCTAATATTCTCATTCAATTTTATACCTCATTCTCTGTATTATAGAAGTAAAACTGAAAGTATGAAGAATTATTTTCTTACGAAATTAGAGCAGGGAGATTATAATATATTTCGTCATATGCTCTAAATATAATTTTTTTTTCTTGATGCAAGGTCCTTATCAAATCTTACCCTAAACGATGTGAATGAAAAATGCTATTATAACTCACTTGTCTAGGGTAATTGTATTGTATATAGGATATATAACTCTTCTGAAATATCCACATCTATTAAATGGATTTTGCTATTGTGAGAGCAACATGTTAGAGGTTCGTATTCATACTTTTTAGTTCTATAAAATACACAAGAATTTAGAATGCATAGCTTATATATCGTAAAGAACATATTGGTTTCTAAAGAATTTTCTCTAATAACGATAGTATTACAACGATATTACTATTTAGTATTAAATCAATTTTATTATATAAGATTATATGACCCTTTTTAATAAATTATAATGTATATATGGAAAAATCGATGCTTATAGCCAGTAGCTGGGCTCCGCAAAATGGTTAACTTTACACTATAGTTTGCTATTTATAGTACTGTTGGTAATGTCATTACCTTTCCTCTTTATCTTATTATTTACGCTTTTCAGATGTAAGTTCTCGTTTGCTAATCATTCAATTGGTTATATTTAGTTTTTATAATATCAAAGGTTAGAATATTCTCTTCTGCTTAAAAAGTTTTGACATGATTTTTAAGAAAAATATATACACATAGTAGCAATAGTATATACTTCAATTCAACTTAAAGATTGGCTTGAAGCCATTTAGAGTGAGGTTCTTTCTACGTTAGAATGGTGATATAGTGTTTACACAGTTTAAAAGTCAAAGAAGAAATTTTTACAAAGGAAAAATAATATAATATGTCAGATTAACAACTAATTTATAAAACATACATGAGCAGTGCAGATAGCAATAGAAAGTAAGTTATATATCTTCATGAAAATTTCATAGTGAGTAACCAACTAACAATCATCTTAATTTAAGCATAAATAAATTTTATTTTAGTTATTAATTTGATATGCGTAATTATGGAATAAATCTTAAGAAAAAAGAGGAATTGAGATTGTATTATCCGGTAGGTAAATAAATAAATGTTATTAGAGCTCCTCTTTATATTAAATTTAAAAGTAATAATTTAAATTATTAAGCGTAAAATATTAGCTCATGTGAG